>QYTT01095491.1:52437-63431 GCA_006980735.1 Dasypogon diadema
ATCAGTAGCGTCGTGTGCAGTGTCCCAACCATTTACATTGGAAGTGACTCATTTGTGATTGGTTAGTAACTTGCGAATCTAATAACTAACTAATCAGTTTCTTTCGAGTAGCTCCGTGTGTAGACGGCCTTAGGACAACGAATACAATTATCATAAAAACATTAAAATTGAGATGTGTCCCAATCTGGAAAACAAAATAACACGAAAAACGCAGCACAGCATTTAGGCTTTTCTGGGAGTCATATAAATCTTTGTATTTTGGTCGTTTTGAAATCGGAAAGATCTTTAAAAGAAATAATAGCGGCCCTAAGTCTTAACCTTGAAATACTCTGCAGATTATTTTTCGGCTCTTGATCCGATACCAGTGGATTGAATCTTAAAGAACACACACATTAAGGACTAAATAGCAAAATGCAAGTACTTACTTCAAAATTGTTTCGTGGTAGTGTATTAAAGCAATCAATTCTTTGTAGTTGTAGTCCACTGATACCTCGTTATTCTTTCCAATCCTCTCTAATTTCAGCATTAGAATTTTATAATGAGCAGTCGTAATATACATGAATACCGGCGGATACATATTTAATGCAATAATTGGTACACCAAATAAAGCTGCACAAATTAGTTGATAAATAAAAGCAACCCAAAAGAACTTTCCGCTTGTAGTATCAAATGGATACCACGCTGGAAGGATTAAACCCATTTCAAAATATAGCGCCATAAATGCAAATGCTATGATGCACGTATACACCAAAATATTATATCCAATAAATATAGTACGACACACTTTAATCGTATTTTCCAAACAATACTTTTCATCCTCAAAAATAACTGCTTCTTCCAAAGCTGCAAAGATAGCACGAATTCTGTGAAGACGGTATCTATTTACCAGAATAGTAGTACACATCATCCCCAACGCAACAACATTGGTTACTGTACCCAAGGAAAATAAATTTCCCTCCATCAAAGCGATTTTCACAATAACTGTCATCGGAAAGATGATCACTACATTGATATTATATAAAAGTGAGTACAGCAAAAACTTATTTTTGTATTCATCGGAGAAACTGATTCCTGAAATTCGCCAATAATTCCAAAAGAACTTAAGGACTTCATGACTACCCAAACGAATTATTGAGCCCATGGTCTGAATGTAACCGATTCACACTGGTCAGATTGTTTGAGACTACTAGTATGCAAGCCTTTAACAAAACTTGTGGGAAGCTAGTAACCAGTGATCCCAGTTCCAGGGAAATTAAAATCAGTTAAAGAAATTATTTTAAAATTTTAAGTTTTAAAGTTTTATGAGGGGTGTGATTTATCATTGATTCGAAAGTTTGATAACGTAATTCAAGGTAATAAAACTTTTTACTTACTTTTTTTAAACTAAAGCCTTCATACTTTCGACTCTTTTAATTTGCTGATGAATTATATATAACCAATATTTTTAGAAACCAAAAAAGAACTAATCAATACTTTCTACGTTTATGTTTTTAAATCCAAATTTCCTTAACAATCTGGTTTACTTGTGTTATTATTAGCGGTTATGGCGATCCACAAAAAATCCTAACGATTTCTACGATTTTTTCGATACACTTTCGATTACCCTGGGTTTTCCCTGTAGAACAATATTTGTGTTTGTTCAGTTTGAATATATGATGAAACCACCTGCATCCCGTACACTTGACGGAATGAACTACATTCCATCTTTGCTTTCCGCGAGTGATGCGTCTATAGAAAAAAGGCGTATAGCATAAAATCGCGCATAGCTAAATATGAACTCCAAGGAAAAATGGTGGATACGTTCATGGATACGGCGTGTAGTACAAAATCGCGGACAGCTAAATATGAACTCCAAGGAAAAATGGTAGATGAGGCCATTACATCACATTTTGATCATAAGGCACGCCAGAATTCCAGTAGTTTGGGGTATGGTATTAGAAATTTTCTCCTCTGTGGAATAATTTTACTGAAATTTCATACTAAAAATTGCAGATTAACTTACAAAATTCTTCAGGTTGTAAATACATAACTCCCGATTTCGTCTTCCTCGAGATTTACTTTTCACACAGTACAGGACTCTAGTGAGCAGGAAGTAGCAGAAACTATGTTTGCAGTTAAGTCGAACGTAGCGGGAGTGGATGATGTCTGCCCATGGTTTCTAAAGCTCATTTTGCATTCTATAGTTAACGCTCTTACACTTGATTTTTCTTATGCTCGTCCGTCTCAACCGACCTTTCGCAAAAAACTGTTCGTCAATCGGATCGTGCGCAATCAAGCTCTTCTGGCTGCGTTTGTTCAACCAACTCTTCGATGGCGTCCGCCGTTATTATTTGAAAAGCCGATTGGATAGCACGGCATTATTACAATAATTCTCTTACATTCTAGGTTTACACTATGAATAACAATTTTCTTACGCTATAAGTTTACAGGTCTTTTCGATTTTTCTGTGAAACAAGCGGTTTCTTCGCAGCTCTTCTAGATTTAATTCCGCGTTTGTTTAAACGTCTGCTAATAGTTTTCGCACTAATATCCGACAATTCCAAAAGAGCTCTTATTTATGTCGTGCCAAGAAACGATTCCTTTTTCGATTAAACGATCAGTTTTAATAGTAATTTTCCGCGGCCTACCACTACGTGGCGCTATTTTCACTGTTCATCTGTCTTCGAATCTTTTAGTAATTTTTGTAACAATACACCATTTAATGTTAAAAGATTTCATTATATTAATTCTAGTGTTTCCACTTTTCCACAGTTCCACATTTAGATTTTTCGTGCCAACCATCGCACTGATCTATTACTAACTGAAAACCACTTGAGAAATATTCATAACATTTACTCAAAAACGACAATTCTTGTGAAAACAACGAGACTTTAACTTTTAGGCAGATGTACTGCGGCATAAATATTTTTTTAACTTTTGTCCAGGTGATGTAAAAATTTAATTAAATGAGGATATTTCTACTAGGCTTTTATTTCCACGACGCATGTTTCTTAACGTCTTTCCCCAAGTGAGTGACTTAAAATGTGAATGAGTTCAATAATTCATATTATAAAGACTGAAATAAATAGAAATCCATCTAAATATTAAATTAAGACAGGAAAAATTTGCCTTTTTAATAATAGTATTAGTAAACTATTAAAAGTATTATACTCTACTCCATATATTTGCTATATTAAAAGTACTATACTCTACTCCATATATTTGTGAAAGACGATCTTCACTTATTGAATTACGTAAATATGTTTTGAGCCTTCGAAGTGTGGAGTAACTTCATTCCGCTGAAGCTGTATTGATTGGCAGTACACAAAATATTTTAAGCAGCACATGTATATTTGGAAAAACGCCCTTCCGGCATTTATCTAATGCTTCCAATGGCGAAGATATAGAATAAGAAAGTGTAGAGCATTTTCGCTTCCACAGCTGGAATTCAGCCTACAATGTACTTTCATACCAATCCAAGTATTCCGCATAAAAATCTATAGCTAGTTTCACATCGTTGAAATTTTTTGTTTGAATTTTTGAAATAAAAGTCCCTATATTGCTTATATAGCTTTCCGAATGCAGTAAGCGATAAAAGTAAATTTTTACCATTAAATTAAGAAAAATGGGACAAAATCTTTAAAGTTCTCGTTGCAGAAAGGTACATATTAATGAGGGATCCAGTTTTGTTAACACGTTCACGCCGACGTGAACCACCGGTGGTTGACGCGAGAACCTTAAGAGAATATTGCATGATAAACTAAATACAACATGAGAAAGCTCTCTTATTAATAAAGCGCCGGCGTGAAGGTGTTAATATACAAATTTTCGCCTTGTTTTGTTTAATTCGCAAATTTGTTTTACTCTGTAATAAAATACTCTTGATGGCATCTAATTTATTTTTATTTTAAAGTCACTGCATTTTTACTGCAATTTTTATGAAATTTTAGTATAAAATTTTTTCATTGAGTGGCAACCCTGTATACTGTTTTCTACAGAGAGTGAAGATGGAAAATAAACAATATGAATGTGTTATGCATTGACGATGTACCCAGCTATTTTGTTTTGGGGAAGGAGAAATATAGAAGGAGAAATAGGTCACCGCATACAGGCATATAATTATTCATTTCAGGTGTAAAACCGACAATTTGCTCTCAAGGACCTATATTTGTGAAGATCTCGGCAGTTTAATTTTAGTATTACTATTGGTAGGTATAAAGGAGAGTTTTACTCGGAAGTTTACACGTATTAAAGAGTACTGTTTGTCACATTTGCCGGATGGTATTAATTTATTTCGCCCTCCCATTTTCGCGAGTGTCTTGAAAAAAACTTTCGGGGGGGCACGGGCTCCCAGTGCCTACGGCCTAGTGGCTACGGCCCTGTTGTACAAATTTAAGGAGATAAAACAAATAAGAATTCTTGATAAAATTACAATATATTTTACTTCGAATAAGCGCTTGAGCAATATAGAAAAACCTTTGAACAAACATAAAACCGTATTTTATTTTCTTATAAGAACATGTAACAAATCGCATACAAAATGAAGCAGAGTACTTCTAGTGCTACAAAATATAAAACTTAAAATATGATACGAATAAAATATAAAAATTTCGCTTTCTGAAAGTCCAACTGAATTAATTATACAGGGTGTCCGGTAATTTAGTAATCCGTGTCGTTATTTCGGTGCAGTACAAAAAAATCAAGTTAAACCGGTAACCATATTATTACAGTATCCACGTGCGAAATTTCATCTCAATAGAAATATAAATATATTAAATATATTTATATATAAAAGAAATATAAATATAAATACAAAAACAAATATCCAACGGGAAGAAGGGCAGCACTATATTTTTTGGACACATCTCATGTAGACACTTAGTTGCAAGAACAACACAAGTTCCCGATCTTTATACAGATCTTGGATCTGGATCTTTAAAGATCTGGAAATTAGTACTTACTCTCACATATAGGTGCATTTTTCTAGTCTTAGATGTTGGCACTATTTGCTGTCAAACTCAAAGAGTGGTGTTAAAAGTTAGCTGATATGTGTTAAATCGACCAACTAATCTGTTGGCGGATTACCTTCCATCACACAGTCCTCCTTAAAATCAAGTGAAACCACCGTAAAAGTTTTACAGTTTGTTTTAAAATTACATTAATCCACCCTTAATTCCTTAAGATTGAACAAAAATCACTGTTTACAGTTTTAGTCTTAAAACTAAGCAAATTCATATTTAGCTTGTAACTAAATAAACTCACAGTTAATTCTTTGAGATTAATAGCCACAATCCTCAACCAACAAAAGTCGCAATTTAATAGTGTTTTATATTAAACTCAACCGAATTCCCTCGACTAATCCTCGACTCAACTCCGCTGCCGCTAAATATTTCCCCGAAAGATCACTCACTGTCCAGTACTCCTTGACGATCCAAAGTCGACTCCCTTGTCGATCTTCTTCGCTGGCAGCATTAGATCAGGGTCTCAGGCGAAAGCTTTTCGCACGAAACCGCTGACGCGGCACTTTGTTGCTGGATTCTCATCCAGCAGCGAACGAGTGACTCAACAGCATGAATTTAATTTTATGCACACTTTGTTTGCTCGTGGGAGAAAATTCAAGCGAAATGCAACATACTTTATTGGATTACGTTTATAATAATACCAGGTTGCGCATTCCTATTTGTTTACTGGGATTCAAACCCCAGTGTGAATGCGCAACAATGTAGGAATTTACTTACCCAATTTTACTTGCGTTAATGTTGATAGTTGCATATTCCTATTTGGTTACTTGGGTTTAACTCCAAGCGGGAATATGCAACTCTGTAGGCCCGTTTGATTTTTAATTTGATTTTATAGCCCTTTTAATTTAATTTTTGATATCGGATTGAAATCCGATATTTTATACATAACAGAGCAGATATTAAAAATAAGTAAAATTTACGCGTTCGAAATATTGCAAGTTATTACATACAGCATAATAAATACCGCCTTACAATTAGCAACTGTCACCTTGACAGCTTTTTACCTACAGACTTGGATCTTGTAGAAAAATACACAGCTATTGAAAGAAGCGTGTTTAGATATTCGAATCACCTGGCAGCTCAATGCAGATTCCGAAATTATACCTGTAAGCGATGCAAGAAGAAAATACTTAATATTCGTAAAATATGTACAAGCAACAAAGCAGCTTCTATTAGTTGTCAGACGTGTAATTATATAATTTTTCCTGATAATACAAAAGAATATTTATTTCTGGGATTCCCGGCAACACTGTCTGCAACACTCGGAGATAGTAGATGTTATCACTAAGGATAGAGACTTACGATGTCTTTGGGCGATATTATAATAATCTGAATTCGGCACAGTTTTGTAGATCTGGAATACTGTGGATGAGACAAAACATCCGCATTTGTCCCTACAGCCTAGAAAGTATTTTGCATTTCTGAGTTAAACAAATTCGTTTGTAGATGGGGATGTATTTATTCACAAACAGTGCATTGCTAATTAATACTACTACATCAATAACATGCTTTTCCGTAATCAGTAAAAGATGTCTAATATTCTAAAGATATAAATAAAATAAATTGAACTGAACTGAATATTATAGTTAATTATGATGCTCTTAAATTAGTTGCAAATTAGGTGCAATAACATTGTTGAAAATTTTTTGTGGAGTTGAAGCCGCTCCTTTCTTCATATTTAATGCGCTTGTCGCTCCAGAATTCTTCGGTTAGCATTGTGGTCTCTAAATCACCTTCATCTATAGACCAAAAAGAAAATTAGCTTACAGTACAATATACGATTTTTGTTTTGAAGTTTTTTGATAGAACACTGCAATTATAAATTCTGCTCATGTTTGTTCATTATGAGTATCATAAAAATTGACCAATAATTATAAGATTATACGTTGCATTGTATTATTTTTTAAGTGCAAAATGGTGCAGCATGTGATAATCTCGGTTTGTCTCCTCTTTTTACTTGCTCAGTTGGCTAAGAACCATAAACAATGAATACGAGAATTTAATAATCTGAAAAAGAAAAGAAAATGAACAAGTGAGGCTTTTCCGTGCATAGTATTTTTGTTACATTACGTTATGCCTATTTGAATGGCTTAGTTTGTGATAATCCCTAAAACTTATTAGAAGAAGAATCCGTGCCTTAATAGGAAACGCATGTATCTTATAACTCGTCAAGGTCAAAAACCTGCCTTTTAGCACAAAACGGTCGAGGATTTTACATAGAAAGTTATTCTCACGCAACTTACGATATATGTAAGTGATAAAAAGTACCCTTTGGGTGTATATAGCCTTAATTGGAAGCAAGTGCCATAATATATATTGTTTACAATATAAGAAAAATAAGCGAAATTCCCTACGATACCAGATAGGATTGGGGAAGTTTATGAGGGTTAAGTGTATCATATGACTTTTTAGGGCTACCAACTCCCAGGAAACTTTTAGTAGGCGCTTAAAACAGGTACATCGAAGAGCGGGTAGAGTTGGCCAAGGTTAAGCACCTTCCAATGTGAATGTAAGTGAAGCATATTCCCAGCCGAGAAGCTAGACTTTGCCTTCTGACCCATTTATCCTTGTCTACCCATTGTGGTGACGTAAATTCCTTTTTTTTTGTTTGCGGGTTTCGGATATAGCTGCGTTTTGTTTGCGAATTCAAGGATGCCGGCCGCGAATGATTCCCCGAGTTTTGATAGAACATTGGAGTCGGCTCTGCTGGGTGCTTCTGGAATTATTTAGGTAACTCAAGCGGATGAGGATTCCTTCGGGAACCCACCACTCTCACACAGCCGCGCTCATTACATAATGGCATTTAATTTACGTACCCTATAATATATAGTTAAGAAAACCAAACTTACCCCCAAAAATGTTGGTAAAGAAACCGGCACAGTATTCCATGCAAGAATAACCAGTTGCTTTTGAGTGCGTTGCATGGCAATTATAATAGTCCTCTTGAATCGTTGTTCCTGATCTATCCAATTACAATTGAATAATGCTCCAGTTAGTCTTTCGTTGTAGTGCATCAAAAGACTAGCAAAGTAACATGCTGGGAGAACTTCAGAAACAACTACTGTCAGGTACATTACAAGAGCGATGATTTCAACCAATTTCGTAGTGAAAAATACCAAGTAAACTGCAGTCACACACAACACGAACGCTGTCACCAGAAATTGCAAAGATAATGTGCGTGAAATGAGAAAACTGATCTCATCAAATAAACTGAAATTAGAAAAAAAAGGTAAAGTTAAGAAAAAAGAACAATTTTTTAGATTTTATATTTCACATGGGGTTTTTGAAAATAAGCGGACTCAAAACAGAGCGAACTCAAAACTGAGCGAACTCAAAACTGAGCAAACTCAAAACTGAACAGTTTTAAAATTTGATTAGACTGAATTTTTATCAAACTTCCTTGAGACCCCATTATGAACACTAGATGCAATAAGTCATGCAAAAGGAAATCCAACTTAATTGGAAAATTTAAACACACATCATCACCACACTTTAAAAACAGCCTGTTATTCTCCCAATTAATAACTATTTTACGAAGTTTGTCATTCATAATTACCATATCAAAGCTTTACAAGGGGAAACCCAGTTAAAATCCGGAGAAATTCACGAAATATTATAGGTGATACAATTCATCTATGTGTTACATGTTTTTGCTTTAATACCAACCCCATATCCGTGGGTTATTCAAACTCAATGCTATTTTCATACAGGAGTTATTTTAGCAGATATATATCACTTTGAGAATCGAGGAGTGAAGGTACACCAAAAACGCCAAAAGGCTACATTTGCAAATTTTATGTTTATATACAAAAGCTATGCATCTACAACTTGTAAACGATCTTACAATAGGAGCATTTTTAGCTGGCTTTAAGAGGTTTACCGGCAGATGTGGCTTATGTGGTGATATTTATAGTGACTTTTGGATGAATTTTTCAGGAGGTAGCGCGCAGCTTTTTCAGAATAAAGTGCAAAGTGAATTTGGTTTATCCCATGATGCACTCATAACACTTAACTCGTGATGGTATTAAGTGGCACTTTATTTCACTACACACCATTTTGGAGGCCTGTGGGAAGGTAAATAACACCTCAAAATGATATGTTGTTAAGATTTGAGAAGTTAACAATCGTCCTGACTCAAATTAAAGCATGATTAAATTCATAATCGTTCGGTCCGTAACACTTCACAGCGATAACCCCGGCCACTTTCTATAATTACAACACCAGAGAAATTTGTTAGACGATGACATATTAAAACGTTGGAAAAGTCCATAAAATCTTGGACAAAATTTTTAAAAAAGATGGATAACAGATACCTTCTACGGTTACAAAACCGACCCAAGTTAAAGAGTTTAATTAAACATGAAAGAATGGTGGTTGCTGGGCAGAATCACCGATGTTCACGCAGGAGTTGATAGTTTGATAAGAGTAGTTGATGTAAAGTGTAAAGATTCTCTTCTTACACAATTTGTAACCAAAATTTGCCCTCTACCTATAAACCAATCTTAATTCTAGTAAAGCGTTATCAAATAAGAGATATATATTTGAAATTTGAAATAACAACAGAACGGTATAAGATATCAATTAGACTTTTATTTTAAAAAGTAGGTTCATGACATCATTTTTACTTAAAAATAATTTCAAGTAAATGACCACGTTTGGATTTTTTTTAAATTCGATTCTGGAACACCAATTTTTGGCCGCTATTCCACATAAATCAGCACTTATTTCAACAATGGCACGAATAAAGTTGGTTTTAAGTTCATTTAGGATTTGTGGTTTATTGACGTAAACCAGTGATTTCACAAAACCCCATAGAAAAATGTCCAAGTGATCTTTGTGGTCAGATCAAATCAGCATTTCTTGAAAACCAGATGAAAACCATCCAATTCATGCTAGAAAATAACCAGCAATCATGTTTTGCAGTGCACTCCATTGTCAGTAATTGCATTGCCATTTTCGGTGCCGTCCAATTACATCTCCAGAGCATAATCCACAGCAAACTGTTAAAGGTGTTTCAAGAAAAGCATGCCGGTTTTCTTCACTTCAAATGCGACAATTTTGCTTATTTACGAAGCCATTTAAACAAAAATGAACTTCATATCTCAAGATGAATTTTTCATGAAATAAATTATATCACTCTGCTGCTTAATTTTTTCCAAGGTGTGTCGCAGCATATGACAATCGATGGTACAGGGCGTCCCGTCGGCTTTGGAGACAGGTGCCCTACTCACTTAAATCTCCTTAAAGTGTTCGGCCTGTGAGAGAGTAAAGAGAAATATAAATCTTCAATACGGTACATGTCCACCTCCTGCATTAAACTCTCTGATCTTATATTAACGTTAATATCTTCCGAACGGCTCAAGATATTGACATGATTTTTTTCTTTAAAGATCCTTGAATTGCGAAACATTTCCGAAAAAAACAATACCTCTAAAGTGTTGAATTTTTTAGTTTAGCTTTAGAAAGTTAGATATTAAAGTTTGACATCATAATGATCACTCGAGTTTACTGTCTGTCTAAAGTATTAGGGGCCGATTCCAATCCAAGTCTTGGTCTTTGTCTTTAACTCGTTATAACAGTTTGTGAGGACCTGGTGATGCATGCTATTGAATTTCTTTATTAGTCGAGTTCCGTCAGACCTTTTACGAAATAATGTACTATGCTCATCTTGAAAACAAATGTACAGACCCTGATTATGGTATGAGCCTTTGTGTCCTACTTCCAGATAACTCATGTAAGATGTGAGAATCTTCAATACGAGTTGTTACTGGTAAGAAAAAGCCAACAATTTTATGAGGATATGTGCTAAGGATATGTGCTCTATAGCAAAGAAATGGTTTTTTAATTAATAAAAAATTAAATAAAAAAAATTTAAAAAACCCCCGACACAAAAACTTAAGTTCCCTTTAAAAAGTAAAAAATAAAAAAAACTCAATCTTAAAGTACCTAAGTATGTATTAATAATTCTAAAAAAATACGTCGCGTTGGGGGACC
>QYTT01095493.1:0-24535 GCA_006980735.1 Dasypogon diadema
TCCCCCGGTCATATGTGGAATCGATTGATTTTGTGAAATATATTTTGCGGCTGCCTCTCACAAGTTCACAGACGCATAAATTTTATTGTTCATGAAAAATTATTTACGAAACAACATCAGAAGTGCAATTTTGTGGTAACTACGACAGCAGCATGTTAAAGTGCTTCTTATCTGATCCCGTGATGGCTTGTTTTTACAAGTCCCAGAGTTCTACTCACGCACAAGATGTTAGAGGTAATCTCCAGCAGCAAACAGTACTCAGAAAAACACGAAAATTTTAAACAAAGTTTGCGAGGTAAAGCGCTGCACCCGGTTATCTGCAAACTTTAGATAATTTTAGAGGAAATGGGGAAGATAACAGGCTCTTTTGCAAGGATGCATGTGTAGAATGCCACAATGTTGTCAATTTATTGAGATATTTCTTGTGGCTAGACATTTTTGTATTCTTTTCAATGGATCCACTTTAAAATAGATACTCAGGCTAAAGTTAGTCCCGAAAACCTCTTATTTCATGAGAGCTCATAAGACCTCAACGATTCTGCTTCAGCTTTCTTCTCAAGCCTTTCTCGAAATACACAATATTGTTTATTGGCGTGTGGTAGCCAGTATTGTCTTGTTGAAACAGGGTATTTTGAAACATTCTTTTTACAAGATTACTCGAAATGACATAACAATCGGGACATAACAATCATGCAGATGATTAATTAAACTAGCGATTGTATGTATTTGATCGTTTCCAGAATCACAAACATTTAATTTTATCCTTTTGGAGGATTTGCACTCATCCCAAAGACCGGAAACCGTGATGTGATTGCAATCCCTGTGTAATTTGATCTTAGCGGTTAGAAAAGTTTAACAACTTGCGAAAAGGATATCAGTAAGTAGGGGAATTAATCAGATTTAGAAAAGTAAAACCTGTCCCAGACTTGAAGTAAGGAATAAGCAAACCACTCAAAATAGACTAAAATTCTCTTGAACTAGCATTCTGCTCGAGGTTGATAAGAATGTAATTGCCTTTCCTACAACGTTTTCATATTTTCGCATATCCGTGTTGAAGACTCCAATGAACCTTTTACTTCTTTAGCCAAAGCTGTCCATGGACACTACGAAGTAATTCACTTATCTTTTTGTGCCGAGTCTTTGAAGAGCCTACTCAATAATCACTAGTTTATTTTAATAAAGTTTACTTAATCGTCTTCAGTAATGGGTTGGCTACTGTACTGTGTTTTTTTTATTAATTTCTTAATTTTCTCCACTTCCTTTATTTGTTCCTGATTTGTTGTATTATTTTCATCTTTACTAGTTTTTTTCTTTTTTAAAATTTTCTGATCTTTTGAATTTGTTATGTCAGGTGGATATTGTTTCTGTTGTCAGGCAAAGAAATAGATATCAAATATCGATACTCTGACGCACTGACGTGCCATTGGTCCTTTCTCACTGTATTATTGCTACCTGATATGCATTCTGATGTGCTATCCACCCGCTTTCCGCACTATGATGGATACATAGGAAAAACTGACTTTCTAGCAGATAATCCGAGATACTATAATATATAATCCAATTTAAATGATTCGTATTTAAAATCGTAGTTTTCGATGAAAAGTCTAGTGGGGACGAGACAGTCTACAAGTCCACCGAAATTATGACCCGACGTTTTTCGTATTACTCAACCGTCGTCTGTTCTTATGAATCTTTAAACAATTCGAATTCATCAGAGAGCCCGTCTTGGCAAACCTACCGAACCGTAACAGACTGAGATAAATTCATGGAGCGACATCTTCATAATTTTCCGCAGCGATGTCAGACAGGGTCCATGGGTTACAAGAGCCTCATAAACTCGACAGTGAACAGTGGAGTGGAATTCAAACAGAAACTTTCACTTGCTGCAGCCCTTCTAGACAAGCGAAGGGCACATCAACTCTTCTGGAGGTCCTGGATTAATAGAGCGGATCTCACCCCCACATATATTTCTCCATGGCGCTTGTCAAAGGATAAGTGCAAAGCCAAACTACATCTAGAGAATCTCTTCCGAAGGAGTTCTAGGGAATATTTATGACTGGGAAAGTTTCTGGGACTTCCGCCAATTTTTCTGATTGAGGAAGTTGTTGCTATTCGCACAAGTTCGCCTTTGCTTCAATCATGGAAGGGCTACCGTTGGGATCAGGACCGTATCCATTGCCAGGGCGCTCGGTGACGTCGAGCACTGTGAACAAGTAATTGCTCTTTCAGCGCTTCTTATTTATGGTCGAGAGCCATTTAAAGAAGTTAATTTTGTTCATCGGGGTTCTCCTTTAGCAGGAAATGGCGAAACGAGATTAAACTAGTTTTGCGCTTTTAACTCCAAAGTTTTCTCGCCGTTATGAAGTGGTTTTTCATTTCGATCTGAGATTTTTATGGACCAGGTTATCTGCGGCCCAAAGAATTCCGCACTCTGCAAAGAAAACTCAGAGAAGAACTTTTGATATGTCTGCCCTAGTTCAGGGGTTTATGAGACGTTTCATTTATTTCATTATTTGTTGCAACTCACGCGCATAATTCCTTATTTTTTGGCAAACTTTGTGCAGCAATTATTTCGTTATTTTTAAGCGTTGTGGGCTTAGCTTGGACATTGTATCCCCCAAATTTTGCGAATGGCATCGGTCGTTTATCATAAACCTTCAATGTTTTGAGTGGCAACTGAGACAACTTGGACAAGGTCCTACCAGCAACTCTTTTAGTTTTTATGCCTGGCGTATTTTTCCAAAAATAACTGACGTTCTCCTTCCATAGCCTTAAACTAGAAACTAAATATGTCGGGGTTGCGTGCAGCACGCATCCTCAAGAAGTGATGCATGCAGAAATCGAAACGAACACCTGCAATCTACAAGTCGTCACACGTTCTGCAAACTGTATCACCAGGTAATTATTTCTAGCCAGATCAAACAAGAGATCTGCAGTAAAGTACTGCAGAAGTGGCATGTTGGTAATCATTCACATTACCCCCACTGATCCTAATTAAGAATCCTGATTATAAAGTCTCCAAGTTCCGAGCGTCCGTCATTAGTCACGAACCTGGGCCTCATCATGTTGTTCTTTCTAATTCCAGTGCTCTCAGTGGTGTCTCTGCGTTTTACTAAAGACTCCGCTTTAATTCGACTCAACAGCAAGGGTCCAACTGCGTGGAACGCAGGAGTGGGTTGTCTAACCGAAGTGGGTAGTGCCTATTTTTACACGAATGAGAATTTCACTCGTCCTGGAAGACTGCTTCTTACATACATTTCTGGTATGTCCAGTCCGGCAGCCGAAATCGCAGAGAAATTTCATAAAGTGAAACATGAAATGATGAAGGAGTGCGTTCAGTGCAGAGAGCAAAAGCTGGTATTTTCAGTGGTGACTGATAGTGCCTTAAGTCCTATGAATGGCACTACTTCGAACAATGCCATTATGACGGCCGATTCTTACGTTATAGTCATCGATTTCGTGGAACGATTACAAGATTTTATTGAGAATCACTTAAGCAAGACAGTGACTTGGAACCCAGGGGCGAAATTCCTTATACTGTACAACAACGACGACCACTATGATCGGATGTTTGAAGTAAGTAGCGAAGTTTTTGGTGTTATGCTGGAGAGCTTCTACGTTACCAATGTGCTGTTGCTCTTCGCCTCAAACACCACGTCCTACGAAGTGCTGCAGCTCGACTACTTCGAAAGGCAGAACTGTAGGAGCGCTCAGGTGAAACAGTTGACCACTTGCCATTCGGGAAAGTTGGATGCTGGGGGCCGCGAATACGTAAAGCACGAGGTGTCAAAGAACATTCCAAATTTGCAGAATTGCACTTTCAGGCTTTGTGCAAAGGTGTCCAGCCCATTTGTTGAGGATGACTGTCAGACTGGATTAGAGATGTATCTCGTTGAGGTTATTCAGGAGAAAATTGGATTTTCGGTAAGATTTTTGGAGTGCTTTGCACTTTTATCCCTTATATGCTTTTCTTATGCAGTTGGAATGTAACCATACAAAAGAGGAACGTGGAGTCTTTGAAAACGGCTCATGGACAAATCTTTTGGCAAAACTGGAGGACAGGCTCTGCGACTTCATCATTGGGGGTTTCTATCCAGATAATGAAGTCCGAAACCATTTCTGGGTAACAGTTCCTTACTTAAGTGACAGTTACACGTGGTTTATTCAGAAGGCCCCGCTTCAACCAGCATGGAAGGGACTAATAACTATCTTTGCTCCCAACACGTGGCTGCTCCTTACTGTCGTTTTGCTGATCACTTGGATATTCTGGTTTACCATTGGCAGACTTAACAGAGAGGCCGAAGAGCACAGATCTGTTTCTTTAACTGCTATTTATAACTTTGGGGCCACTTTAGGAGCTTCCGTAAACGACCATCCGAAGAAACTGCCACTCAGATTGTTTTTTATGGGATTGATTCTCTTCGGATTGAACATGACAAGCATTTACACTTCGAATTTGATGGCAGTTTTCACCAATCCAAAGTTAGATGACCAAGTTAAGACAATTGAAGAGGTGATAAGGAGGAAAATTCCTTTCGGTGAGTAGTTTTTCTTTTCTTCTCTTGTTTTTAATTCCGAGAGATAAAGATATATTAACTTAAGAGGTGTGCAGCCGTTCAGTCTCGTAATCACCACACATCTATTGTGTATCCTATGTCTATTGAATTATCTCAGGTTTAAACCTTTAAAACTGTGTATCTTCCTGGAATTGATGTTCCACACCTGGGCAAGCGAGGGGAAGACCAGAAAAAATTCCTACGATGATGCTAAGTCTCGGCTCCTTGAGGAGGAGAAACTTGTTTACTTTGCCACTCGAAATGATGCAGTACTTGATTCCGTTGAAGAATAAGAAGTATTATGTTCTCTTCCAGTTTTAAAGAGGCTGGTTAGGTTGACATTTGGGGGCCGAAATATTGCTCTGGTATTTCCGTTCCTCGTTTGTCTAAATTGGTAGGTGTTTAAGGAGTTGACAGGGTTGAATTCTATGTTATAGGATTTAAGTGCCTTGAGAGCAGCCTGACTTCAAATATTGAAGTTTTCTTCAATAGCCATCACTTCAACGTGGAAAATAGTGGGATATACAGAACTCCCTTTACAGTCTTGGTCCCATCCGTATACCATACCATCGATGTTTATGGGAAGAGTATTTCGCTGAAACACCATTGTTGGGGTTTTCTAAGTATCACATTTAAAATAAAGGTATTCAAAGTGCAGCTTGTTTGTGATCAAGTTCAAGTTTTCTGACTGAATAGGTGTATCTAACAATGTGGCGTCTTCTAATACTTACAGTAGATACCAGTAGATACAGTAGATCCAACGATAACACTGTAATCTTTTAATGTAAATATCGTTTGAGGGATATCGAAATAGACCGTTGTTCTCAGGTGCTCGCCAAAGCCGGGCAGTCGCATACAATGTGCTCTGTCGTTTCAGTATCTTCCAGATACAGTACATGCATCCTCTAGGACTCCCATCTCTTTGAGGTGATATCCAAAGCTCTCGTGCCCAGCAGTCAGAGAGTATTTCTCGTTCCATGCCAAGTAGATCGTTTAAATTCCAGATCCCTTATCTTCTTAGTGGAAATTATTGTTTCTGTCTTGCTGATATTAATGCTGAGACTTCCCTTCTTCACAACATCCGTCTACCACTCGGAAAGCATTTCTCATAATATTAGTCGTAGTGGACATGAATTTAAACCTCGTCACCACTTAGCCAATGATGTGAACGGTCGTCCCTTCAAATCTTGAGAGTAACGAGTCAACTAGGAGACAACAGTCCTCCCTGTGAATATCCTCTTACTCTCACTCTGTGCTTGTGGTATTTTACAGGGTTTGTAAAAAAACTATAGGGAATTGTTTATAATGTGCTTACAAATTGAAACTCCCTTTTATTGTTCTGTGAAAATATCACTACATATTTTGCAATTTTACGGTTTTCAGGAGGACCGAAAGAAAGTAGAGACTGGTTCAGCGAAGACATATTCAAGCTTTATAACTTCTCTTCCCAGTTCGAACCTACTGCCGTGAACTTTAAGTCAGTCGTTGAAGGCAAACGGGCAATTCTGGCCAATCGGATGTATGTCCTGCAGAGTAATTACTCCGACGACGTCTATGCCTTCCATAAGGATGAATTTATAAGCTACTTGCAAATGATTATGGGCCGGGGATTTCCCTTGATGTGGCAATTTAATAAAATCATCAAGTACATGGGTGAGGGAGGAATCCTTTCCAAAATTAATAACGACTTCACGTACAACAACACAATACAAAAATATATACGGAACCGCCGACACGCCAAGGGTGAGTGGCAGTGTGAAATGGACATCGCTGGTATTAATAATGAAATTTTAGACCAGGTAATCGCTTTGCGAATGGTGCACTTGGGTGGAGCCTTTACTACTCTGTTACTTGGGCTTGGTTTCAGCATAATCGTCTTTGCCCTCGAGATACTTGTTCACAACTACATTATGCCCAATTTCGAGGGGTGGAGGGAGTGGAATAAGTACAAGTTACTCTGGGGAGAATATAAGGTCTCTCCGGTAAGAAGAAACCGTAATAATCTGCGTGAGGAACCTATGAAAGGCGTTCGGTTCACTCCTATTAGCCGCCGGAAAATCGCATAAATGTTTAAAAATCATTTGAAATAAATGACCTCAGTTGGCCTCAGTTTTTTCTGTATTTAATTTGGGCTAGCCTAGGCGCCTCGGAAACTTAGGAAGAGTATTGGGAGTAAACAAAAAGGACAAGGAAATATATTGACTTAAATTTTAACGGGGGCTCCTAGCGAGAACTTCAACTAATTTAGTCATTGGTTTTCCTCGCAGTTTATGTGAGCACCAGTGAGACGTAAAATTAATCTTGTCAGAATCGTCTGTGGTTTTGCAATGTTTATGGATCGAACCACATTGGCACTCCGATAATTGTCCAGGTTAAGAAAAGGTACAAATTCTTCTCCACGACAGAAAACTGCACCGCTTGCATTAACCTGAATTACAAAAACGCTATAAATTGCGACTTTCAATGAACCCCACGATTATTTGAGCAATAATTTACGAATCTACGAGATTTTATAAGCCAAAACGCCCCACCAATAAAATTTGCTTTCTATTGAAGCGACTCCAAACCAAATAAACTTGAGGAAAGCTGAGGACTCAATTTTCCATGTGAACGACAGCAGAAATAGAATTCCAGGATGAGCTCAACGAAAGGAGGAGGAGAAATCCATCCGACAGGACTCTTATCTCCACAACTTAAGCAGGTCGCACCGAGTGGATCTGCGGACGGGTAACAGCACCAGGCGAAAACCACGTCGGAGATAAAAGAGAAGAAGTCGATCGGAAATAGAAATTGTCTTCAAACGGTTGGAAAACACTTGCGGAGTGGAAAAAAAGAAGCAGGAGAAAATTAAAGAAATTCCGAACACAAAATGTGGCGCGGCGGCATCTATCGATGAGCGAATGTTTTCCTTGTAAAAAGTGTCCTCCTGTCGTCCGAAGGCAATAGGCAACATCTGATGTTGGTTGGATCCGGAGACGGAGCTCCCAATGACCGATTTAGAACGAGTTGAAAAGGAGCAGTTGGACTATGCCAACAATTCGATTCATGAACTCGAGTAGAGTCCCCCATTCCCCCGGTGGCATCAGGTTGCTGCTTGTTGGGTATCAAGGCGGAGTGGGGCACACCAGCCACCAGAGGGGGTTGCTATTGGTTTTATTGGATAAAAAATTATTGCAGTGCGTGTGCGATTAAAGTAGACGTGAATCCGATTAAGAGCGACGGGAAAAAGCATTTTCGCGCTTTACGCAGCTCTTAGCAATTATTCATAGTCGCGCCCTTCAGTCTATCGTCCAAGTTGGAGACGTTGCGGATCTTGGACACTTCCGCATTTTGTACCAAATCGGGGGATTGATTGACGACTTCTTGTTGGGTTGGGGACGCGCGAGGCACACAGGGTTCACTTAAGATTTCCGTTTTTCAGAGAATTCCGGAGGCAGACTGCATGTCTTCATGGGGATGTGCTCCGGAAGTGTCCGAAAACTTTGAAACATTTTAAGCCGAACTAATTACAGCCATGAGCTGAATTGCTGGTTCCAATTCATTTTTAACTGTCCTTTTAAACTAAATGGGCCCTGACGTTGCGGCATGCTCCAGTAGCAAAGAGTGAGCTGAGCACTGTTGTGCCGGTGACTGTGGCTGTGGCCTCCTCAAATTGAAAGACTTCGAGTTCGAGCCATCGACGACAACTTCTACGTTTCCTTAACTCCTAACACCGGGAATCGTCTTGTTTAGCGAAAAATCACGTTCTCCCGGTCGCCCAGGGTGGTGACAATTTACCAGTGTGACTCAGCAGCCTGTGAACCTGCCTTAAGGTTCGGAACACGTGAAGACGATAGTGTGTTCTGATATCGATGATTGGGGCGATGTTTTGCAATGCGACACCCCATTTGTGTCCGGAAGAGATTTCCTAAATAGCTTGACTTGGAGGCGCTCGTAATTACTTTATAGTTGTAAAAATTCTGTTGCTCTGCGCGTTGCGTTGCGACATGAATCAAATTAACTAAATGGAAAATGTGACTGGAAAGCATTTCTGCATTTCTGAGACCGAGTCTTTGAGACAAAGGTTTTTCTTTTATTACAATAATGTGACACCCTACAAATTTATCATGCAATAAATCTAAATCTAATAAATGCAAGAAATTAGCTTTCATATGCACAGTGCCGATCAAATGAGCACACTGAAGGTATTCCCAGTACAAGATTCCACATTTAGAGGAATTTGCATTCAGATAATCACGAAAAGTTAATCATTTTAATTCAATAGGGCGCTTGTAGGGTCTGGAGGTCTGTCAGTGAGTGGAGCGGTTCCACTAAAATAGATGTGTGATGTTCCGGAACATTCCTGCCTGAAAAGTGGTAGTGAAGGAACTAGGATCGGTCCAGACGGATACTTCTAAGCTACGTAGGAAGAGAAAGAGGGAGGTCAAATATTGAAAGATTGGCTGAAGAGGGAGAGCGGCATACTCTGTCAAAACTTTTCAAATACCCATCATGATGGATCCAGACTCATTAAAATTTCTAAAGAAGGCACAAAACACCCTTTTCACTTTATTTTTCGTAAAAATGACGATCGAAGTTGAAACTGGATATATTTTTTCTAATCTCACAAAACAACCACATGATGCACAGGTGGATGGTAATTTTTTAGGGAGTGGGAGATTGGGAAATTTAACCTGACAAACGTTGTAAGAGGTTCTTGACCTGCTCACGGAAAAAATTGGTACTGAAGTATCACAAAATTGCTACCCGTATAATCGCAATCCCTTTCCCAGCCATCTCACCCGATGGAAGTGAAAAGACCTTTGATGAAGCACTGTAGAACATTATATAAACCGGCACTACTATGCAAAAAGTTTACTTTATAACGATCCATCGAATAAAAACAAGTAAACTATAAATTTAAAAAGCCAGAAAATGCGGCAACCCTCCTGCGAAAACTTGTTAAAAATTTTTATTCGGGTGCAGTGGTCTTTGACGCAAGCCTTCCTTGAAAAGGGCAAAATTTGTTGGTGAATTGAATTACTATAAAAGGGATGTGGTCGCCGCAATTCTAAAACAATTGACTTAATTAATTATGGCAGGCCTCCCGTAACACCCACCGCAAAATGGACGGGCGCACCAAACAATTCTCCCCAGTCCTCTTCCCAACATCCTGAACTTTGAAAAATCTGTAATCGTTGCACGTTTACACAACATTTTGTTTTGCCATTAAAATATTTCGCCCATCAACCTAATTTTAAAGAAAAGAAAAATGTTTTCCCGATATTGGATGGTGTTTTTCTGCGATACAAGGCCGCGCGAAGAAGAATGTTACTGGGCCAGATCTGCACCAACGCCACATGTCGAGAGATCGGAGATTCCATCTGACGTGAAATTGCCAAATCGGCCACATCCCTCCAGTCTCCCCTGGGGCTGTGACTGTGACTGTGATGCGCTGGACCAATTTATGTTTTATTTGCCCCGGGTAATTTTTCAGTTTATCGTCACGGAGATTTTTGGCACTGTCGCCTACTTAAAATGGATTTGGTTCGAGGAAAATGGTTGGAAAATTTTCGTAGACAGAGGAATTTATGTAAGCGCTTAGACAGGGGGGCCAGTGTGCCTCGCCAATGCAACTGAGTTACTAAAAAGCTAAGGAGAGTTATTAGATTAGGAAGGAATAACTATTGCCGGAGGGAGCTGGACTGGACATGGGTTTCGTTTCAAAGTGGAAATCGGGGTAATTACTCACCTCTTCTGTTGTCCTCGGTCCAAGACAGTTGTGGTGGGATCTCCGATGAGCAGGGTCTCGACGTCCTCGATATTATTCAAGTAGGAGAGCGTTTTTCTGGCCGGACATTGACTGCCCGGCACAGAGCCAGCATTGACCGAACTGTGAAGAGCAACACTGTACAGCCACAATAACCAAATTTTACTCATCTGGAACTAGGTCTCTAAGTAAAGTTCAGCTCCCCCGAGCACCCAACTCAGAACGCCAAAAGAACCACGAAAGCGCACTAAGGCCTAGGCAATTTTCTCCTCAATGCCGATTGTTGTTTCTGTTGGTTCCGGCCTCCTTCAGAGGAGGTTTCACTGTCCACTCAATAGCACACGATCACTTAATTGTCCTCAATTAACTTTTCTCTAAAACATCAAAAAAATTTCGTTACATGATGAGACCACGTCCAAAATGAAGCTGGGCTGGACCACGGAACCCCAGAGGAATCTCAGAAGAGGGCACAGAGGTGCCCACGGAGCTCAGATCTCAGACGGCCACCGCGATTCCCTGACTGCGGCAGAAGGCAGAGCTAATCGATGAGATTAGGAGTGGATTTGAGTTTATGGAAATTCAGCTGATTTGTGTTCTAGGAAAATTACGCTATTAAGACATTAAGGGCAATTAATCGATGCTCAAGTTGATGGCCATGTTCATGCTCTCGATTCCTTCGGTACGGTGCTCTGCCGTCCGTCGCCAGGCTACAACCACGTCCGACTTTCATGGGTACAGTGGAGATTGCATGCGGACTGTTTGTTTGAGTGCTGGACATGGACATGGGTATACATACGAGAAGCCGCTGGTCATTACGATGACAGCTTGGATGAGTTCATTTCACTTGATCGTGACTCTGTTGAACTTGCCAAGATTGTGGAATTTATTGCTCCCCATCGATTAGGGGAGTCTCTGATTTCAGTGAATGGGTGAATCAGATTTTGGGTATTTTTGAGGTAAATTTCGTATATACTATCTAAAAGTGGTGAAATCGGGTACCTGATGCCTATTAATAGGGAATCAAGGACAATATAGAACATTCAAAGTGTAAACTTTTAAATGAATTTGTTCTTAAATGTTTGTAAAGTTCTTGTCTGATCGTGGTCAGTAAATAACACTCAAGTAAATTGAAATTGCCTCCCAAAACTCCTATTGGCGCTCAGTTTATCTTTGTTACCTCAGTCTATGGACTTTACACAGAAATCGCAGCATGACTAGTCTGAATGTGGCAATCTATTGAGAATTTAACGATAACCTGCACCACAGAATAGAACCAAATCAGAAGTCTCATCAAGAATGAGAAATTGATCTCCGAAAATGAGCCTTAAGCTACGTCAAACCGCGTTATGGTCATCAGTCTGTCGTTTGGCTGTTCTTCTCGATATCTGGCAAGCGCTAAAGAACACCAAGAAAGAACGCCACTCACTTCTTTGCAATCCGGTAATCTAATGCTTGCACCTGACTGAATCACGGTGGGATTTGATTTATCACAAAGTTGTAAATAAAATGTTCTTGATGGGATTTCTAACTTGTTCTGTATTCTGTGCTTCTACACTATCATCTTAAACTTTTGGCGTTTGCGCAAGAAATTCATCGATGCTCAATTCGTTATAAATCTGAATGCAACCGTAAAGATACGAAAGTGTATTTCAACCAATATTAAGGGTAATTAATGAAACTGCAATTACAGCTACCTTAACTGTATCACAAAGTGAAAGATTTCCGAAATGTAAAACTTTCTTGAAGGATTCAATATCTAAAGTAGTGTTACATGACGGATGATGTACGTAGTGCGGTCCAAGTATTCGTGACCTCGAAGGGTTCTGATTAAAATTTCCTGGAATCCTGTTCCTACCTGAAACCCTCAACCCTCAACCTTTCTGAGAGTATTAAAGTGCCTGTCGGGACAATATTCTCAATCAGTTTGAAATAGTGATTTAAAAAGTGAAGTGATCTCGTCTAGAAAAGTGAAAATTGAATACTCTGCTGTAATAACATTTTTAACAAAAGATGGATTAACGCCGACGGATATCAAAGAGCGAATCGTTTTTGATGGTTAAACATTGCATCAGCCCAAGATGGGTACCGCGAATTCTTTCCTCAGTGCAGAAAGATAGTGACAGGGAATGAAACTATCATCCTTTACCATAATCCTTTGTCCAAAAAGGATTCAATGGAGTGGCATCGAACCGAAAAAAGGGGAGGTCACATAAAGCACCAGCAAGGTCATGGCAACAGTTTTCTGAGATATTGAAGGTATTATGCTGCTAGACTTCAAGGAAAGTAATACCTTATAAATGCCACGTATTATGCTGAACTTCTACGAAAGTTACGTAAAGCCATTGTCGAGAAAAGGAGAGGAAAACTGTCCCGAAAGACTACCATTTTAATGGTATTAAAGTACTTCTTAAAGGATGTGAAAAATGTGTTGAAATGAAGGAAGAATATATCGAAAAATAATCACCTTTTTCCTCTCTCACCTCTCATTCTACCTGAGGCCACGAATACTTGGAAACTTCTCTAGTATATTACTTTGTTGTCAATAGTTTCTGTTATCTTATCCTTTGTATTACTGTGTCATTGATATCAGCGACTTCTGTTATTCTTCGATGAAATTATTCATTATGACAAGTGATATCAGTTTATATTCTTCGTATCACTACTACTATATAATTGTTCCTTTTTATGTAATTTCAAACAGTGCGCTAATGACACTAAGAAATTCTAAAATCAGTAAGGTAAATATTGGTAAAACTTTGCCTTTGCTTTCTTTCTTTATTTTATTTTTTATTGTTGAGGTTATTTGGCCTTTCGGTCATTAATAAACGATTTGATTTACTCGTTCCTGGAGTTCATTATGGTGCATTGGTGATCTAGAGAAAAATATCTGTAGGCATGAAATCCTCTCAGTTTGGTAGAAAATGTATTATATATCTGCAAATACAACGTAAAACGCACAAACGAGATGGGATATCTCGTCTTAACCCTCCCAAGGGGTTAAGACATAACCCGTAAAATCATCTACATCAGGCAAACAACTAATAACCGGACAGAAATTGTGTAATGCACTCAGTTTGCGAAATACTAAACTGATTTCAACCAGCACAAGCCAATTACAAAATGATGTTAAGGAGAGCTCAGTGCAAACGAAAAAATTTAATATTAGCTATAAGAAAGACTCAAAACTTCTTCCGCAGAAGTGAGGTAACCTGCAGAAGTAATTTTTCTTCAACATGCAATTAAATAGATTTTTGTAAAGAAATGCAAAAAAATAGAAATTTGTCACATTTCTTATTCTTCAATTACTTTTGAAGCACCCTGTTCGGAAAACAATAGTAAAGTAATTTATACTTGTCTCCGTTCAAATCAAAGATACCCTAGAACTGTGAATGGAAGCAGAAAATCAGTCAAACCGTTCTATCTTCCAAGCTGAGGAGAATTGTTTTTCTAATTACAGGAATTTCGTGTAATATGAAAGGACTTCATACGAATTTTTATAATTAGAATAAAATTAAATTTAATTTACAACAGTTATACATTGAATTGGATTTGGGTGAATTTAATTTGAACAGGGTCTACCTTCTGATTAGAAACGTGTAAATTCCATTACCCTTTTGGGTGTATTCAATTTCATTTTTTCCGTTCGAGTTTTTTAATGTTTTGAAAGATAGAAAAAAATGTGAAATGAGAACTCATTAAAGTTGTTTAAAAGACGATATCCACAATTTTAATTACTCTTACCTCGTTCCGTGGCATTCTTTTACTTATATCCCGATTGAATCGCTTTGAGAAAGTAAACCGTTACTTGAGACTTAAAGAATTTAAGAAATCCTCTTCTAATAAGATAGAGGAAGAATAATTTATTTACTTTCTATTATTAATTTTTTTATTAGCAGAATTATTTTAATTTCAACTTTTTTGGCTTTGAACACGATTGCAAATGCAATTCTCCACAAAGCAGCAAAAGATGCAGCAAATTGGAATGGATTCCTTTCGGACTAGAAAACTACTCGGTATTTTCAAAAGATCTTTGCATTGAATAAAATAAAAGTACTAAAATTATTTTCAGAAATTCATCACCAGCCCAGCTACACAGGAAAAATTCTTCGCAAGAATTGCGTGCATTTGGAGTAAAAACATTTCAAACTCCTTTAAACCGCTAAAAAATGTACCTCAAAAGTTGTCTCTTAACACAAAACACTTCAACACCCACTTCAACTACTAATTGGAAAACTCGCACCGTGCACTCAATAAAAGGAAACACTCAAGAAGAAAACTTCGACCAAACACACGGCAAACTTTTCACGACTGCCAGAGAGAGAAGTCTGACGACTTTTCCCCAAGAACGATTCAATCCAAACTGAAAAAATTCTTTGCGGAAATTACGTGCGAATCCGGAAAATCTCAAGTGCAAACGGAATGTATCCAAACACTCCGAGGAAAACTGTGTGGCAACTTGTTAAGGAAAACTCGTTACGCGACAATGACCTGCTGCGACGGCGACCACGTTGGTTCTGGCCACTTGAAAAGGCGAAAAGCAAACCCTGCCTGCCCCATATTGATGGAAAAGCTTACTCGCCTGTGCTCCCCTTGATATTTCTTTTGGGGCAGTTGGAGGCTGCGCTCTGATTCCCGGCGACTCGGGAACATTTTCATTCCTCGACAGATCCAGCAACATTGTATGCAGCGCGGTAAGATTTAGGGGGCTGTGCAAGGATTTCGCAGACGTAAATTTAAAGAGACAGCGACTGAGGGTGTTCTTACGGGTATCCCTGGATACATGTTACAATCGGCTGAGAAAGGAATAAATTAGCGTGGGGAGAAGTGTTACCACTGGAAACCAGTAAATGCTGCAAACAACTTTGTGGGCCATTCTCTTATACAGAGATTCAATCTGATCGGACCTTGTCTGAAAAAATCTTGTTCTCAACTTCTTAGTATAGGCTTTCCCCAAAGAACTAACGGTGTAGTTTCGAGTACCAAAGATGTCAAAATGACCCCACGGTCTCGGTCGAACACTGGTTGCTAGTACAAAAAAATCCAGTTTTACTTCGAACAGTTGAAGTAATCACCCTGGGGTTTTGACTACGATTTGGAGTGGTACTCACAATCAGCGCTGGATCAAATAGCCTAATCCTTTACGAAGGTAAATTTCAAGCAATTGTCATCTGTAAAAGACCACTTGTACCATCACTTGTATTACTAGGTGGTGTTTCTGTTAACTATGTGGATGCTGTTAAGAACTTGGACTTACTTCTAAACAACACTTTGTCTTGGGAGCACCATGTCAAAACGCCACTGATTACCAGGTTAAAATTAGTTAGGTGCGTTCCTATTCTTTTAATAACTTGATCATTTATCTTAGGCTACTAAAACTCTGCTGAACAGTAGCCTAAATGAATTCTTTCGACGGACTACACTTTGTGGCATCCTCCAGTCCAAACGCACGATCTTAGTTTACGCGATCGGGCTATGGAGCTCATGGCCGCTGGATTTGAGACGTGAGGCTCTCTGGACCCCCTTCAAACAAAAGGGTCAGCTTTTAGTTGACTTTTTCACGGATAGCTGGCCAAACATCGTGAAGGATTCAAACATGCAAAAGGTAAGTTTTAACCATTTTCTGCCAACTTTTGTTAAGTTTAGAAGTGCTATAGGGGCAAGTGCTTTCAGGATGCAAACGAATATAATGAATATAGTATGGAAATATG
This sequence comes from Dasypogon diadema, assembly GCA_006980735.1. Classification (NCBI taxonomy): domain Eukaryota; kingdom Metazoa; phylum Arthropoda; class Insecta; order Diptera; family Asilidae; genus Dasypogon; species Dasypogon diadema. The sequence continues at coordinate 16,014 of QYTT01095493.1, forward strand.
TTATTAGTAATTTGAACTCTAGCCGAACCATCATGCAAATGTTCACAACATTCGAAAGCAGCCACAAATTGGCGTTAAAAAATTTTCAACAGCAATCGAAAAATTTACCATTGAACTCTTGAAAGTAATTGCGGAACGAACAATGAGATATTACTGACTACGTGACCCGAAAAAACCCACTCGATAAGTATCGAAATTCAGAAATGATTCAAAAGTTTTGATCAGTTGCGGCCAAAGTGAACATACCGAGATTTCTTGTCTTCTTTTCTTAGCACTCGAAGTCCTGCAATGAGATAAAATTTTATGTCACGGCTTGTTTAACCACGATGGCAGGTGAACATGACCATTCACCTCAAATAATTTCTTAAAGAGTTTATGCAAATAGGGAGGAACCGCTGATAAAGACTGAGGGCAAAGTTAGACGGGTCTTTTTGTGTCCAGTGTCTTGAAGTTAGTCTGATTTTAGAGCAAACCTGGGCATTTTTCATGACAATTTTTCCACTCCAAATGTCGATCACGTCTCTATTTCCCAGTTTGATTTCTCATTTAATTATCGATCCAGGAAAGTTTCTTACTCTGGTGCTCATCCATAATGCATCGGATCCGGGCAGCTCGACAATTGACATATGTTCGACGGTTGTCATTTTTTCGTGGATCCCTGTACTGATGACTCTAGCCACCCAGAAGTCGGGCAGAAACCGTTTAAAGCATGGCAAACAAACGCGGACAACATTAATTTCAAGCAAAAAGAGCTTAAAACGTGATTTATACTCATAAATACAGAAAATCACCGAAAAAATTCACCGGAGGTCCAGAGTGATCCAACCTCCAATCGATCGCCCAGTAGTGGTAGTAATTGTAGCGGTAGAAAATATTCCTTTTCGGTGGTTCCATCCAAAAAGCAGGAAAACCGTTCTTTTCCTTTTTTATATTTCGTCATCGCACACAATCTGACCGACTGCGACGATGATCGCCAGTTCGATTGGACCATTCACTCCTCCTCAACGACATTAACGACGGCATCTCGTTATCAACAACGGAAACTAACCGGAGGGCATGCACTAAATTTCGCCGAGACAAGTGGTCATTTCATTTGAGGCCCTTTTTTGTCCTTTTCGCTTCCCTGATTTTGTATAAAGTAGTAATTTGCGTGATTATTGCGGCAAATTGAACGACTGTATGTACGTGGATAGAAAAAATATACAAATTTACAATTATGACATTATTCCTACAGTGAATAATTTATGCGTATTATAATATGAAAATTGTTTGGAATTTAACGGAATGGCATCAAGTGCAGGTCTGACAAAAGTACAATAGAGAGTTCTCATTATGCCCCGGATCATTAAACCCTTTAACTCGTTGTTCAATGAAATCAAGGGCAGCATTAGACTTACTAAAAACGGCATCAATATGATCCTCGGAAAAAAGCAGCTATTTAGCCAGATCCTTCGTTTGATCAAGTTCATTTAAAGAGCATCCGTCGATAAAATAATCAAAGAAAACAACACTTTTCTTATGTGTAAAATACATATACGTACATTTATTAATGTCTATTAGCAGTTGATTCAAAAAACATCAGGCATAAATAGCATTGATATCAAAATTTAAAAGAAAACAATCATGCTCGGATGAGACAGCATCAATATGACAAAAATTCTCGAATTGGACGGCAACAAAGATGATGATGAAAATAATAAAAGAAAGGGGACTTACTTGCCTGTCTTGCGGCACTCCAAATAAATAAGACACCAGGAAATAGCACTCGCCACTCAACAAAACGTGAAGGCAACCCTAAAAGACGCAGTTTGCTTAGAAGAATTCCGTGGTAAATCCTATCAAAAGTCTTGCTAAATTAGAACGTTTAGGGTAATTAGGGGTAGTAAATTTTTGTCTTTCAGAAAGTCGAGCCGAAAAGACTGTAGAAAACGATTCACAAATCTTGGTTATAGAGGAAAAATTAGCAACAGGTCTATAATCCAAAACGGAGTTCTAAGAGCCCTTCTTGTGCAGAAGACTTATAACGGAGTGCTTCCAAATTTACGAGGACACCACAAGACATAGATAAGTTAAATAATTAACTGACAACAGAAACGATAGGAACATGACATGGTCTAACAAGAGAAGCATGGACCCTCAATAATTCTTAAGCGAAATTTCGTCAAAAAATAATTCCGGAAATTGGCGCAAACTTCGTTAAAAAGGTAAAATCCTCAGACGTAGTACACCGACAGATGTCATCAACTAAGTAACATATTGCAGACGTACCGGGGATTAAGATTCATATTCATCATCGCTTGTGAAGATGCAAATTATCTTCCATGTCTTATTTTTTAAGTCCTTACCGTGCTTTAGAGAATGATTCAGCTAAAGTGGGCCATAACCGCTGTCTTCGGGTCCGTTTTCATCTCTCTGGCAATATTTGTCTTAGCTGCTTTGCTGCCTTGTTCCTAAGCAATTCCCTTGCCTCAATGTTTCCGATTATTTTGAGAATCTGAGTACTGAAGGATTTGAAGGAAATGTAGAAACAAACAAAACAAAAAGAGGAAGTAAAAAGACCTTTAAAGGAAGAAGAAACAAGGCCTAACCCAGCCCTTTCCAAAATTGCTGATTGCATTGAATTTCAACTGGAATCTTTACGTCCTTCAAGCCAGACAACTTCCATTTATAACTCCCCATAAAGAATTGAAACTAAAATTAATTCAGCAATTCACTGTCTAACCGAACGATTTAACCCATGTGCCATGTCACTTTAAAAGTAGCCCACAAACCTACCAGAATGAATTTCTATTTTAGAGACAGAAACCTTTTCGGCCCCGCCAACACACAGGAGCAAACCCTTTTTCCACCGGAAAGCATTGGCCTTAATTGGAAAATGCTTGTGTCTGGCATCCGGGACACCAGGTACTCTATTTGAAAAAAACCCCCTGGTAATGGACACAAAAGCGTCCATTAAAATTTGCTTCTGCATGTCCAAAGCTGACTATGAATTCTGTGAAAACCTCACCGAGGGAGGGGACTTAATTGGAGGAAAGTGCCAGAATGTGGCCGACGGACTACACGTGAATTTTTCTTTGGACATGGCAAAGTACGAAATTCCCAGAAATTTTAACTCTAGATACATTGACCCACGTCGGTCGCTTTATTTTTGCATCAGTAAATGAAAAGGTGAGCGAATTTCTGGTGGTTCGTGGAGGCGACACACCTACCCGCCGGGGAACTCTAGTTTCACTTTCAGACGTGCAACGTTTTCCTCAACGACCTTCAGGTTCGGGTTGAAATTTTCCAGTTCAATGGAAAACTCGATTGCGCCAGACTTGAGACTTGCAGAAAATTTGTTTTTGGGGGGAACTTTTGCAATTCACTAAGACGTCATCAGCCGGGGAGTATTTGTTGCAATTCGAACCCTGCGATCATCACGACTTGGGACACCTCTGTTTGCTGAACAGTTTTGATTTTGGGCGTCAATATTCTCGCAAACGCGGCTTCGGAGCTGTCCTTGTTTTTGCCTCCTGCCAACTGTTTCCCAGACTTAGAAAAATTAAAAATGGGGAACTTTCCGAGGAGGAATAATTCATGAGGCTCCGTGCGCCTTACTTTTGACTCTCAAATTTGTTGACATTGAAAATTTGAAACTTTAATGGTGTCAATCCGATCAAAACAGCTCCACCCAGCGGGCAAAGCTGAACAGCGGAGTGCCTGTGCCAGTGGCCAGTGACTAAATTCAGTCCATGAATTCGATTTTCTCGTGCGCCACATTTAGCCATGAGGTGGTTAAGACGCAGCTAATACTGTTGTTGACGGATTACATGCCATCTCGAGAAGTTTTTAAATGGATTTACACACCTGAGGTACACGCATTCGACACATGTGGGGGACTTACACAAGGTGCGACTTAACGTTTCCTGGTAGCACAATAAAAGTTGGGTCGGAGTTTTGTAGAGCATAAAAATCAGGTCGAAGCTTTGTCTGCCCAGCACTTTCAGGCAAACTATTGGAGAATCTGGCATAACCAGAACAGATTAAATATAGGAGAAAGCAAAAGTGTAACTGGTGCTGGGGCGTTTTTGAAGGGTTTGTCACTATTTTCACATCGATTAGTGGTTTATTTAATAATATTTGGGCAACATAGTTCATAAGTCATAACTCTAATACGATAATAGTGGCCGTAGTGCTACTTTTCTTTTGAAATCCATACTGTTTCTTGTCAAATCCTCCGTTTTTGATTATGAACTTTTATTACCCTCGACTGGGTTCATTGAAAATAATAATAATTTGGAAAAAAACTGATTTTGAGGAAGTTTTGTATTTTACGAGATCGCCTAAGCTCAGCGGACAACGACAATACAATTTAGGCAAAAGGAAATTTCGTCGAAAAGGAGGCTGGCACTCAAATAAATCACCTTTACTAGAATCGATCTCGTGTTTATAAAACAGCAAATCTGCAAAACCACGCCTCAACCATCTGAACTATCGGCGTGGGATAATACGAAAATATGGTAGCGCGGTGGGTCGATGAGAAGCATACAGTGAGGATTGCGCCTAATTTTGATTTGTTCAGAACCTTACATGGAAGACAAGAAAAATAGCAAAGAATTTCTTCCCCGCTATAAATCACTTGAGGCTATTAATAAAGAAAGGCAGAGCATTTGGAGTGTTCGTTTTCCTTGTCTCTTCCTGCTACTTAGAATTTTTCGTATACTCACACCCGATTGCCCTTAACTTGGAAGAAGACGCAAAAATATTCACCAGGAAGGTCTGCATTCGTAATTTATTTTTTCACTAAGTGCTCGATTACCCGAAATCTAGATGGCCTGTCAGGGCCAAAATAATTTCCCTAAAAATTTTTACTGCAACAACTAAAATCCCTCTAAAGCCTCCAAAAAATAATGAAAGCAATCCACGAAAAGGTCGTAAAGGTAGAAAGGTAATCCCAGAATAAAAATGTCCCCGGGTATGCCCACAGAAGAGCTGCCACATCCCCGAAACTTACCTCTTAAAGTACAGAGCCACTTGTTATTCACGCTTCAGTAAAACGAATGTAAATCTCCAGGGCGGCTACAAAACACTTAAGGGAGCAGGCATTTCGCATGTCACTCACTCCGCCCGGAAACGGCATATCACATCAGCCTGGATAATTCAGGCGGATAAGGTAGCCTTAACTAACAAATTAAAATTCACTTCGTGAGACAACCATGATGGGTTCAAAGGATCCTTCACTCGGGACACAAAACTTTTGATGTGCGACTGAAACCCATGCCACCATAGCAACAAAGGCATATCATTCATGTTTAAGAAATTGGGAGATTTCCTGCTCGGTTCGCTTGTGGCTTCAAAATTGACATTCCCCTGGCAACCTTTGAACCCGAGTCACAATTGGCCGCAAGTCGATTATCTTACTGAGGACAGCCGCACGACAATCAAATTCTAATTATGGCGCTGTCAGAACTCCCGACATTTATTTATTTTCTTGAGACTTATCCAAGGAGACATACACCTTCAGTCGCCATGTACATCAATCCCGCAGCCCAACAAAGTCCAACAAAGCCCAACAAAGCCATCAACAAGAATACAGTTGTGTACGCTGCGAACCTAATCGACTTTCCATTCCACGGAGGACCAAGCTCAGACGGGCCCCATTCTTCCAGGGTCCATTACCGAAATGATCTAAGTTAAGCAGGAAGAACGGAAATAATTCACTTTATCAGGATGCGTCCTTTCTTCTCTGGAATAAAGTGCGTCCGAAAATCACCCCGAATCCCTGGACTAAGCACTTTTCACCCTCACGCAATTCATTCGAAGCTGTCGTCCTTAATTGCTCCCGACCCCCGCACTAAGTGCGAAGATGATAATCACCACGTGTTCGGTTTTTTGAGAGTTGACTGTAGGGCATGCGCCGCATCGCCACAAACAACGAGGAGGAACAAGGATTGAGCTGAAATTTACTACGAAGGATGTCCCAACCTGCAAAACCCTTCAGTTGTATACCGACAGAGCACGAACTGTGTTGGGCTTACGGCGGGTTTTCGTGTCTTGGATTTTTGTGGTCCTCCCCCTAAAGGAGACATTTCAGAAAGATTTCGGTTGCACTCAGTGCCAGATTCGTGCTGGTTGATGAGTTAATTCCGGGCAATATGTGCATCGAGTGGTGATCGCCCAGCGCCGGAATGGAAATGGACGTAAACTTGCCAGTCGAGGGCAGAAGAACTCCATCGCCAACCCTCAAGTCCGGATGCTGTGCCATCAGGAGCAGAACATCCGCCCGGAGTCCGCAGGAAGTGTACTTTGAAAGTCGCGGAAAGTCATGCAAAAAACTTCTCAAATTCAACGGGAACTCAAACAAGGTTAGTAGGCCTAGTGCTAAGCTTAGCGACTCGCATCTTGTCTAGAGAAGGTTTCAATCCTCATCGCCAGCAGATTCCACCAAACCCACCCCCACCCCCGTCTGCCGCAAACTGCCTTTGTCAGTCATCCTTTGAAGTTCTTATCTTTGCTGTCGACAACCTGTCAATATCTCCAAGAAACGATAAACTTCTCTGCTCCCCCCATTCCGTGGAACACCCGCAAGAATGGTAGATGTGCGGAAATTGGAGGGCAATAACAGGGCAGACAAACATCCCCGTGTGCATTTCGCCCTCAAAATTTCTTTGTAACAAGTTTCAATACGTCTCGGGGGGTTCGCGCGGCATACTGAATCCGCAATCTCTGCCTGGCCTGTTTATCTGAGATCGAAAATCCTCTAAAGTTGGTGGCACAATGCCAAAGCCCGACCCCATCCTGGTCGATTGATTAAAAAGCATTAATAACCTGGGGCAGCCTCGACAGGGCTGAAACTTCCTTCTGAACTCGGGGAGCAAAGTTACCAAGTACCACGCGTTCAAACATGTTTCTGTGGAAGGGAGTTCTGCAAAACTTTTGCAATTAAAGTATCACGACGCGGCCCTCGGGGGACTCGGGTTGCGAAATTCGCCTACCTTTCTCCGATTGAGAAATTAAGAAGGAAACTTCGAGCTGGAGTTTATCTTGCGGACTTAGGATAATCTCACCAATTCTGTCGAAACAATTTTCTGGGGTGGAGTAGAGCCCCCAGCTATAGCGAAGTTTGCAACTTTCTGCGGAAATTCCGGTAGCCCCTCTCGAACGGAGCTCGCTGGACAAATATACACTCCTTAGTTACTCCAAACAATCTGATTATTGAGATACTGTTTACCGTGTGCCTTTTAAATTTAGCAGGACCGAGTATGATACAATTTCCAGCCCCAGAGGTTTTACGTGAAGGTTTTTCTTTTATCTTCCTCAGGGGCGGCTGGGAAAAAGGGTCCTGCCTGTACCAGTCCCCGTTTTCTCACTTCCGCAGCAATTGAAAGTGATTTCTTCCTAATGGAGCAATACCCCACTTCGGACTAATTGCAGATTGCCGGGCCTTATTAAATGCTATTTGTGATCATGAGAAATGGGGTGGTATGACGAGGGTCAGGTCGTTTATTTTATTGTTTGTGATAAATGGTTCGCTCGTACCCAGCATTCTCATATGGGTATGAAAACGTATGGTATGGGATTGGGATATAACGTCTGGTATTCGTCATTAGAGAGAGAGCTCACACGCAGGTTATATAAAATTATGGAAAGTGCCTGAATGATTTATTCACAAGGGAAAACACTTGTTTTTATATTAACTCCTTTTAGCCGCAGAAAGAGAGATTGCTATTTTCAGTATAACTTATATTTAGCTTTATTTTATAGATATACCGGGGCGTGGTAGGTAGGGAAAGTGACAAGTCCAGATCACTTCATAGACCATTTGTTTGGCTAATGAATCAAAGGACTCCTACCAAAAACGTTCGGGCATCCGGCGGAAGTCAAGAGAAATCCGTTTCCTTAATTTGATGAAGGAAACCCCAAAAGTTAGAAGACTGTTCCCTCAACCGTCGGTTCCGTAGTGATGGATGGTGTCAGTTGGTGGGATGTATGAACCTTCGAGGCTCACTTTTGCAATTTCATTGAATCTCCGCCACATTTTGTCTTCGAACAGAGACGTTCTCACCAGTTAACCACATGCAACGTACAAAGGTCTCCTTTTTACCGCATATGGGATTCTTCACGTTTCCTGCCACTCTTGAGATTTTATTCAGGACAACCTTGAGCATCCTGTAATTGTTTATTCTGGACATACCTGATCAAGCCAGTTTTATCATACAAGTTAGGAGGAGCTTCTGTGGCGTCACCGGCTTGACCGCGTCAGGTTCAGATTAATTATTTAAACATTTGTTAGGTTTGCTTTTCATATTGAGCAAAAAGCTACTTTGCCACTTGTGTTGTTTTTTAATCGTAGTCGGCACCAGATGAATGCAGGCGCGTTCATCTGTTTTATTTTCAGAACGAAAAAAAGTTTCTCTTCCCGGCAGATCAAGTTTTCGCGTTTAATCATTCTTTACAAGGCATTTCAATTTTGTGATAATTGTTAAGCAGTACGCGATTATTGTTTTTCGTCTCATCAAGGAATTCGACCCAGAGTCATTTCA
>QYTT01095497.1:0-37443 GCA_006980735.1 Dasypogon diadema
GAATTTGTAAGGCATCCTCAGGTACTTCACCACTAACAATTGGTGGTAATAATTCGTTCGTTGGTTTTCTAATTTCCGTTATTCCCGAAGCGTAACTGGGTATTTGGAATCGAAGTGCAGCTGTGCCCTGAACTTTATCTCCGTCTTCGGTAGCAGCATAAGGTGAAACTGGATTTCCATAGCTATCTCTGGCATTTCTAAATGCGTCCACTGTGGGAGGTTCTAAATTTACCGAAATTCCAGAAACTGTTGTAAAGATAAAGAAAATAAGTTTGTTATTAAAAACACATTATCATGAAATCACGCTTTAGGAAGATTAATTGTTAAGAAATTTACGATATCGTGACCAGATATTAAAGAATTGAATTAGCACTCCCACTCTCGGCAGATTTATGTATTAATTTGAAGCCTTATTTGCATAATTGGGACGAGTATAAACAGAGTGCACTCGTAATTGATTTCTGAAGTTACATCTCGTGCACTTTATTGAAAATCAAGAAAACTCGGGAATCTTGTAACTACATTTATTTACTCTTTGGCTAGGAAAATCTTATTATGATTTAGTTTAGTTTAGTTTAAGTTAATAATCAATTCTAAAATGGATATATAACTAATTAGGAATCGAATAAAATTCTTCTTCTAGATTACGAAATCACTAACGCAAGTTTGAAAAACTTTTGCTTTCAAATAACATGCAATCAAAAAATGATTTTTTTAAATTGTTATGAAGAATAGCAGTAAAATTTTATATTTACAATAACAAGGTATTAATTTTTAAAATATGTAGTGAATTTCAAAAATACTCACACAAGTTAGAACCTCCCGCACCTGAGGGAAGCAGAAACACAAACTCATCTTTGCCTGAAAATTTCAGAACTGAATTAATATTCGTATTGTAATTGTATACAAAATATATAATATTCATGGCTAGTGATATATTAGATCGGTACTACTGTTCAACACTTATGGATGTAGGAAAAGATTTAGCCATTCTACTGAATTCTCAACAATTTTCAGGAAACTCTTGGGATACACAATTTGTAGAATAATGCATGAATGTTAGTGTCGAACTCACACTTGAAGTCAACAAAGATACAAAAGATTTTCTTTTTACCCTATGCCTGAAGTAAATATACTATATTGAATAGATTAAATATATTACCGATAGTCGTGTACCCGCTTCTTAATCCGGTTTGGAATATTTTTAAAATTCTATTATTTTTCCAATATTTTTAATCTATTTAAAATTAAAGCTATGCCTCTGTATTTCCTGTATTGAAACATTCTATATTTATAATATTTAACGTAATTTGTTTTAGTACTTGCAGTACCTAGGTGAAATACTAAACTATTGACGGTTCCCAATGAATATAAAATCTTTGTAAATAACTTTACTGGAGTTTGCCATCTGTACGGAGTATTATCCAACCATCACGTTACAAACAACGAACTGGTTTTAAACATTTTATTTGTTTACAATCATAAATCAAAAAGTTTAAAATTCAAAATACTGTTCTCCGTTAAAACTCAGTATTTTTGCGAATCATACAACAGATTGGCAGTGTAAGTCTCAACAAAACAAGAGAACTTCAAGAGTATAAAAGTCGCGAATATAAACAAAGGATGAGTCAGGGCTCCAGTTAATTTTGCATATATTGCTTAGCAGCGGTTCTACACAGGAAATAGTTCAGTTGATTTCGCTAATAAGATAAAGTGCTGAGAGCTCAAAAAAGGTTCAACCGAACGTTAAAAAAACAGATTTGCAGTTGCAGTATGCCAAGCATAAGATGTTTGATTGAATTTTGTGGTTGAAGTTCCCGCAGGTTGGATCCAATTTAACGACTATCTTAATGTATTGCATTTCGTTGATTGCCGAGAATACCTTCAGAATTTCAGGCTCTGATGAGACACAGTAATAGAAAGGACTCAAGTCTTTCGAGAGCCACCATAGACGTTATGTAAGTGTAGTGAATAAGTAGGAGAACTTGGACAACTCAATAACAAAAAGAGACATCTCTGTAACATGTAACAATAACGATAGGAGAGGGTGGGTTCCTCTGAATGAGGACTTTCACAGCCCCAATAAAATTAGGAAAGTAGTGTGTAAATGGCAAAAATGATGAGTAAGGCTGTTTGGATATCTAAGTAGATAAGTACTTACTGGTTAAGGGAGATTAGTTTGACGGAAATTCAATACTGTGTAAAATTTAGAAAAACATCCCCAGTGATATTGATTTGATCGTTAAACATGTGAATACAAATAAGCTGTAAAGTTTGCAAGAATATGATTCCATTCTTTTTTCTCAGTCGGAGCATGTGCCTATACCGCTGTTAGAATTTCAATGTATTCTTGGTATGCTTCATACTTTTTCAAAATGTATTCAAATTGATGAAAACAATTGCTGTTAATGCATAATAATGCTACAGATCACACAGCGATAACTTCGAATTATACTTTTTACTTTTTTTAACTAATTCCTCTAGCTAACACGTTGCAGTTCCTTCTTCTTTGAAAATCTAAAAGCTAAAAACTAGTTTTTCAAACAATCAACGCAGTTGATTGAAATAACAGTTAGTACTAGATATTTGCACAGTAGTTATGCAATAGTTTTATTAGTATAGTGTACAAATGATACTAAAGAGGCAGATACCTGTATTATTCAAAGAAGAGCTTCTTTCATAAATCAAAGGAATTTTATGCAGAATTACACATTTTTATTTCAAAAAGATAGCGACGAATAGCTTTATACTCGCTGTGCATAAATTAGATCAATTATTGCAGTTGTAGTTATATATGCAAAAACCGCACCGTTGCCTATCATTTTTATGCAGATCAGGGGTGCTCTTTGACCTCCAATGAACGCTTCTGGAATTTATAAATACCATCAACACCTTTCTAGGGAGGCTTCTCACTGAATATGATTCCAATTATACTCCACAGAATTTTGATTTTACCTGAAGTTCCATAGCACAAGTAACCTTTTCATTTTTTACCTGGGAATGTTTAACTGTCGGTATATATACATGACACCACTAATGAAATGAACGCGACCAGATGAGTTTTCTGCGATAGTATGCAATTAAGTTTCGTCAATAACACTGAGTAATAGGATTTTCCCTTCCTTTTTTGAGTAGCTATAGTAAAACTCATCGGTAAAATATGCGCAATGCGGTATTATCCACATCGCATACCTGACGATGGTTAATAGGAAAAAAATATCTCTCAAGATTTGCTTACTTGATTCTCGACTAGCCTTGAATCTTATCGCTGGCGCCTAAAGCATAATTAAATTACGATTTCCACTGACATATGCTGGCGATTGAGCATTACAAAAAATAAAGTATTCTCCACTTCGCCAATAATTCGAATCGAAAAAATTAGCTTTATTTTTCTGAAGAAACGTATTTATTTCATAGAAATCATTTCCAAAAATATCCCAGAAGTTTGAATTTGCTTATTTTGTCTCGGCAACCAACTAAATCGTAAACCGTTTAAATTTACGACTGGAAATTGTGACAGAATTTTTACGGCTGGTTTTTGGACTCATACTAAACTCCAAAATCAGAAGACTTCGAGAGAGATTAGAATGTCGATATAGAAATCGAAAACTTTCAGATCCATTCGCAGGTGTATTCATTTCATAGTAAAATATCTCCCCATGCTCATGTAGTTACGGAGACCGGTTTCTGACTAAGCATTTTGCGATAAGGAATTCCCGCGATGGTAGAATAGTTCTGAAGAAGTTTTTCAATTATTGCCCCACATTTGCGATCTTTAAATTTAGGAAGACTATAAAAATAAGTGTGATGAATCATACAACAAATTGCTTTAAATTATAGAGTCTATCCGAAATATTTTCGTAAGTTCTTCACTTGCAACTGATGTACTTAATTAAATATGGATCGAGTAAAAGAAATCATATTAGGCATTGTATTTTATATAAATTCGGAGAAGAGAATAAGGCATTGGTCGCGCACCAAAACTAAATTGCAGTTTTCAGACTAGATGTGATATCTAAACGTGCCTATCAGCATTGGTTTGAAAAATTCAGGAAAGGAGACTTCAATTTGGATGATGGTCCCCATTCTGGTAAACCTTCGGTCTTGGATGATAATGTTCTTAAAAGGATTTCCGATTTTGGTGCAGCAAACAGTAGTGGTTTACATTCGAGGGTTAGAACCTAAGGAAATGTTTGTGTTCGTCACATCTCGGACGTAAGAAATACGAGCCTTTTTTGGATAAGTTGGAGGGCTCCAACCGGTAACAGCTTACCACATTACTTCTGGCTATGCACATAGGTATTATAGTTTTAAAATCGATTTTTAGTGTAGTTAATTTCAAGTTCATCTGACCCCTAGATCAAATGGAAACCCAATGCTCAAGCTCATTGAACTATTTTATAATTTAAATTCGCCAGCGTATTTATTCGACTCCACTGATAACTGAACCGTTCTTTACATATATTGAAGCCAGTTAGATAAAAATAGTAACTAAATTGTATGCTTCATTTAATCGTTTAAATTCTTAAAAGAAGTTTATTTCTACCTACTTGCTCATTTCAAGACAGATGTTTTTAATGCAGTCACAAATAATCCAATGGCAAAAGTTACTTATTAATAAAAACAGTAAAATAAACTGTGAAAATGGGCTTGTCTAATATGACATTGCTAAATGGGTACATTTCTTGCATCATAAAACGTAAATTGAAATATCATAAAATTCACTGACTACCACACCTAACGACCGGCGATATTAAAAGACTACAAATTGTTTTATTTATAATTCTGAAAATGGCGATGGAATTCTATTATTAAATAAATGTTTATGCTGTAAATCAAACACCAAATGGAAGTTCACAAATTTAGAAAGATCGGTTTAACAACACCCCGCACGTACTAATTTGAAGTTAGAAAGAAAAGCAAAACACTTTTTTTCGCCTACGCCTTGAACTTGGACAAGACTCGTTTTCGTGGAAATTTATTACAATGAGAAATATTCAAATTAGGAGACGTTTACCTCAGAGATTGGCCAAGCAAAGCTAGCTTGTTATAGATTCAAGGCGAACAAATAATGTAAGAATTCCCCAGGTCATTTTATAAACGCGAAGCATTACGCAGTAAGAATCTTTATCGTATGCAGTCCTTGACTATCGCCAATGGATGTTAGCATAAAAACAAGAAGAACACTAGCCGATCTTAAAACCCTGAAGGTTCTACAAAGTAGTAGTGATGCACTGATTCACTTTTCACTTTCACCAGCAAAGAACACACCTTTTTCACTTTCTACAGGTGCTGCTTGCGCAGAATAGCAACAAATCCAGAACACTGTCAACCAGGTAATTGCTACCGCCTTCGAGATCATCGTTGCGCACTTTGTACGTTCCAGGTAGACTTCAGTTGCAGGAATTTCACGGTGTGAATCAATCGAAGCTTAAACTTATATTGAACTTGCTCTGCGAGATCATCTCGATTTAACTTACCGATCAGATCCATACCCGTATCTGTATTTCTTACGTGTTCTAAACAACAGTAAGATAAGATGTCGTCTCTCTTTAGCGAACTTGAAAAGTTGTAAGGCGAAAGATGCTGTGGAAAAAGAAATGAAGCAAATAACATAAAGTTTTCTGCAGCTTTGTGCGAAGGCAATCATTCTGAAAGGCAAGAAAGTTCTTAGAAATTCTGATAAATTTTCTGATTTTCAGGAGATCCCTAGAAGCCCAATTAATCACCACCTTACATGCATAAAACCCGTAAAACCCGTAAAAAGCAGCACTGGTTACTTGGCTTTTTAATTAGGGATGACCTTTTGCTGAAGCAGAAAAATGAGTGCGGGCGGTGTACTCAAAATATTACTAGATTTTGGTGATTATTAACACGATTGCCTCTTAACCGGTTTTTTATTAAATTTCTTGACTCCATATTCAGTGGCACACAAAATTCACGTTTAATGAGAATTTCGCAGCCTCTGATGTAATGCAATTCACACAGCCATACTTTCATAAAACATTAGCAGTTTCTCCTTGTAAAGGTACTTCAGGATTATTTTCCTTTTCTTGGAACTACAACCTACAACCAATCGTTATTTCTAAGTGTATTAATCTGTTCCAGTTTCCTCAACTAATTCGTTTCTGTGTATATTGTGATTCTGAGGAGGATGTTTTTATTTCGCTTTCTAGCCCCGTTGTTAGTTCTCTTTAACACGTTCACGCCGGCGTGTACCACCGGTGGTACACGCGAGAACTTTAAGAGAAAATTACATGATAAACTAAATACAACATGAGAAAGCTCTCTTAGTAATAAAGTGCCGGCGTGAACGTGTTAAGACAACGTTAGAAGTTTTTGTATGATCCCATTTAGCAAATGTGATCCAGTCGTATTAATTTGTTCGCTTTTCAGTTATTAGAAATCCAATATAGTTAGGAATTGAAGCCTCTTTTATCTATATTTATAAAGGTCTAGTGATTATCTATATTTATAAAGGTCTAGTCTATATTTATAAAGGTCTAGTGTTTTTCTTTAATCTTCAAGAAAATAGGAGAAAATCAGCGATATCCAACTTTAAGTTCTCTGTGCCTCATTCCAAGTTGAATAAATGCTTAGGACGGAGCTGTGAAGCAGACCTTCCTAACCACTGGGATGCATCAGAACTACTGAAAGTATGTTTTTCTGTAACCGTTATCAAAGAAGTATCATAAAAGCTGCGAGACTATTTGTTTTGCTTATTAGACGTTGGCAAACTCTACGCCGTTTCACTTTTTTCACTACATGTGCTAAGTTAGGTCCCACGGCACAGTGGTTTCTGTGGACTTCTCTACCGAAATTGTTCAGAGTTGTACCAACGAACATTAATAACAATAAGCACAATTTTTCCGAAACCCCCAAACGAAAGAAACTATATTTGTACCCACACAAATGAAAAAGTGAAAGAAAAAAACAAACAATTTTAAGAGATAATAATAGCTTTAATATAAATGTCAGGTGCACCTGAAAAAGAAGGGTAGTCACTTTTCCTTAAATGAAAATGAATTTGTTTGCTTACTTTCAGAAGAAATATGCTTTCCAGGAAGAAAGACACATGGCGGTCTCTAAAATGTCCAGATTTTATAACTTTGCTCGGAATTCCTCATTTATGCTAAATGTTCTGGAGAAACTATAAAACAAGTTAGTTAAACTTGTATTTCTTAATAGACAAGGTGAATTGTAAACTTTCCCTGATTTTTCGATCTTATTTTGAAAAAATAGCAAGTGCAAGAACAAAACTTCAAGGTCAACGAAAGATAGCAGCAATAGTCCTTATATGTATCATACATAAATGTGTATATATGTTTCGATGCTGACCACCTTCCCAAACGAAATGCGCATCTCCTCCGAGTGGTAACTGGTTGCATATCTCATCATATATTACTTCCCATTTAAAAATATATATACATAATTAATACTAAAAAGAAAAAGAAATGTTGAAATTCATCCAGAATTGCATAAAGCTTGCACTCTTCCTTGCTCCTCCGGGTTCCCTTGCAATGGTTCGCATTTGGTTTCGAGCTCTGCAGAGGATAGGTGTTGTTGCACGGAGGAATATTTGCTCTCCTCCGGCTTGTCTTCAAAAACAAACGAAAACACCTATTTTACAGATGTTACGTTCACAAACGCATCTCATTCGAAATTAAAGGAAAGCTAGCCACTCCTTAGATTCCACAATTAAATCCAAGAAACTTATTCAAAAGATGCACTAGACAAGTCCAGTCAACTAATTTCCGCACTGCCTACCTTCCTTCCAGAATTCGGCTTTCTACTCTTAACTGATTTCCCACTTCTTTTAATATTCTCATACAATTGCTGCAACTTCGTTAATCAGACAATATTTTTTGCTTTTAAAGACTCGCTCAAGACATCCGGATGGAAAAATCTCCAGAAAAAAGAAAAAAATTAGTGGACAATGGCTTCGTTATCTGACGTCGCGGCTTTCTTTTGCATAACATAAAATTTCTCCGTGTGCCCTTTAGCGTGCAAAATTCTACTGCTGAAATTGTAATTTTTAGAAAATTTGCTGACGTTATAGGCAAGATTTAAAATAATTGTAAATTGCGAAAAAATCATTTTGTTTAAGTCGGGGTGTGTGGCAATGAAATTTGTGTGGAAATATTCTCGATCTAGCACAGCACATTTCTTTGCTTAATGCCAGCACATTTCTCTGCTTAATGCCGCTATAGTAAATTTCAATAATATATTTTATATATTTTATTTCTTTTTCAAAACTTAGAAATAACGAATTGTTATTTGATTTTAAAAGTCTGTTTCAAGCGACATCTAGCAATGGAATTTTCGTGTATAGTTTGTGACGCTTCGTTTCTGCATGGAAATGGAACTGCCATTAGTCCACTTTCGTAGTCGTTCCAGCTAGCTTTGCAGTTTGCAGTGTCGGGAAGAAATTTCTAAAGTACTGCAGAAAGAAAGCTAAAAGTATTATTTTCTCTAAAATAGGTATGGAATTGGTCCCTTCAGTGTTAGAAATTAAGTGAATAAGGTGATTAAATTATGGATTATACGTAAAAGTTGTTTTGTAAACAAGCCGAAGACAAGGGTGGTAAAATTGCATGTGCTTGAAAAAATCTTTATTTCTATTTTTATATTTTATGATATCTATAATCTAGTTTAAAACTTTTGGTATATAGTTAATTATAGTTAAAAGGTGCAAAACTCTAAAATTTGTTCTAATGAGAAATAGGAAATTTCATTTTATAGGTTAGGAATCGTAGCTAATGTCAGTGGTTTTTTTCTGTTAGGTGAATTGGTTTCATTTCTGGTGCTTATAATAACCTGATAGTACAATGGCTGATTCAGATGATGAGTATGATAGAAAGCGGCGCGACAAGTTCCGGGGAGAACGTAGCGCTGGGGACAACTATCGCACAGAACGACGAGATGAGAGACGCCGAGAAGACTGGCCTGAAAGGTAATCAAACAGCTTGAAGTTCGCATTGTCGATCTCAAATTGAAGAAATCCTTTCAGAGGTCGGGGCCGACCAGAATATAGAGATTATCGTGGACCTCGGGAAAGGTACTCTCCAGGACGTGATCTTCCTCCACCAAAACGAATGCGAGCAGATTGGGGTGATGATCGGCGATATGGCGGTAAAGATGTTACAAATTATACATATATAGCAAATAATTATTTTCAATGTCCACCGTAATAGCCACCCTACCTGGAGATCCTGCTAATCCTCCTCCAAGCAATCCATCTTTCAAGAAATTCAAACCCATTCCTTGTAAATTCGATATGGGCTTTAGTTTAAAGAAAATATATTGTAATTTCTCAGGTCACGATCCGTATGGTATGTACGGTTGGGCTCATGAACATTATCCGATGCATGGCCACGGATTTGGCGGCCATCCGCCTATGGCGTCTCATCCGCGTGAGGGTCAAAACAATTCAGATATGCAAACTCAACCGCCAATGCTTACTCTGAAACAATTCCTAGACACACAGGATGACACAATATCGGATTCGGAGGTGTTACGCAAATACAGCGAATACAAATTAGATTTTAAGAGGCAGCAGTTAAACGAATTCTTTGTAGCACACAAAGATGAAGAATGGTAAGATGTCATGAAATGGACCGAGATACGTATTTGTGTATTTTTATAGCAAAAGAAAATGGTATTTTGCATTTGTTGGTATGTGAATATTATCGATATCTGGAGTGTTATAAAGAAGGCAAATACGTGTCTCACCTTTTGTAATATTAACTTCTTTAGGTATGGATCAGTTGTGCAAAGGGCTCATCAAAATTATTTTAAATATCTTAATTTTTTTATTAAAAGATTTTAACAGACGTTTTCTCCTACAGCTTGTTGCCTTCAGTGTACCTTTCCGAAATTTTAACAAAATACGCAAATGAAAAGAATAAAACACAGGAACATCTCTTACCAATGCCGTTTATTCTCGTTACAATTTAAATTTTAGCACTTGGCGAGCAATGCCAGTGTGTAATAAAAATTCTTTTAAATTCGCGTTTTAATTTTGCGTAAAATATACTTAATACTAAAAAATAAACAAAAGCCTAGAGGTAAGATTTGAGGTAGAAATTTTCTTATTTTAAGAGAAAAATTTGATTTTTTTTTTAACTTTTAAAGTTTGTTGTCAGGTAAAATTTTTACTCTATGAAATTTATAGAATTTGCTCTCTGTGAGATGTTTAAAAGTGATTTTCAGAGATTGTTCGTAAATTAATTATAGAACGTCTAGACAGATAAGACTTCATTTAGAAAATATTTGAAGAAATCAACCTTCGCAAATGCATGGGGGTATAAAAAAAAGCCGCTGTTAACGAAATCTGGTGTTTCACTCTTTATTTTAATTACTTAATTTTCGGCAACATTTTCTTACACTTTATTTTTACACATTAAGCAGTACAAAAGAAAAGAGGAATATAATTTCAAATGTGTGTGTTATCATTTCTTGAAATTTAATATTGAGACGCTGGGAAAACTTGCAGAACTCCGCTGTATATTCCACTTGGTGGATACTTTCGAGTTAGTTAAAATTATGCATATATCAGGGATTGCTTTAATTCTTATAGAATACCTCCGAAGCTTCAATTTATTGCCAATTGAGGGCCCAGAATACTTGCCCAGAAACCTCTTTCCAAGAAAAATAAAAATGTATTTTATTAACCCTCAGCTTTTTTTGGATTCAGGTAACATAATTGAAGCGTAATTCCTTTCAAGAACACATTTTGTTTGGTATTTTCTGATAATTTGGTGGTAAATTTGATTGAGCATATTCCATATGCATAATTCACCTTGAAATTTTTTCAAAGCCATTCAGATTCCTTACTAAATTTTCCATTGTAATCCTTTCGTCTTGTGCATTGAACAGGAAAAATTTTATATACATATAATTTTGCTAAATGCATTCCCAAGTAAATTGCCCCCCTCTGAAATCTTCAGAATCTATCGGTTGTGAACACCAGGGGAGAAATTGAAAAATTTGTCTTGAATCTCTTAAAGACTCCTCTTTCATAAGTAAAAGAAAGGATTATATGGCATAGCTAGCAATTTTTACAAAATTACATAAACCTACACCCAAAACATGTGATTGGATTGGATTACTGCAGAGTCGAAAATCATAAGACCTCGTCAACAATTAATGTACAAGTCGAAATTACATTCTTCTTCCTACAGCTCAATCTTCTTTTGATCACTTACAAAACGATTTCTTGACCAGTATTTTTGACGTATCCCTATACCTAATGATACAATTTTGTTATTAAATTTTCTTTCCGATAATTATTAGATTACGTTGGATGAAGGAGTAAAGCATCTAGTGCTATACTTTTAAATTCTGTTTGACCTTGAGACCCTTCAACAATTTTTATAAATTAATAGACAATCATCCCATAAATATTTAAAATCGGGTCAAACAGAGCTTCAAAGAGATTTAGCTAAGGTAATTCCTACATGAATATAGATTTCGGTTCAAACCTCAAGAATTTTGGTACACGTGAAACATGAATTTTTGTTCTCTACTTCCCAAGTCTTACATATGAGTCTTTTCGTGACATTGACTACCACAAAAACCTTAGAAATCCTTTTATCAAATTTAAACATATTTCATCGTCTTAAATTTTAAGTACTTTTATAAAGTTTCTATACTACATTGCATTTTGTAATTTTCCTTCTTTAGGTTTAAGAACAAGTATCACCCGGAGGAATCACTTAAGCGGAAAGAAGAGCAATTGGGATTTTTAAAGGTAAGTGTTTTTTAATTATAGGAAAAATAAAATATATATATATATATATAGAGAGAGTCGTCAATTACATTCGCAAGTCATTTTGTCCATTTAGCGCAGAACGCGTATTGTATTAGTTTAATTCTGTTTAAAGTGATTCGAGCGCCTGAATATAAATCTAAACTCTCATTTCCTTCTAAATCTAAAATCTCATTTCCTTCGACGCCCTCATGCCCTGTCATCCACATTAAAGTAAATAATTTTATTGCTTCTAGCTAGTTGCGTTAGGACGTTAAGACAGTTCCAGACAAGTGTAGACTCGCATGTATAAGAACACAAAGCCTTAAAAGCCGCTTGACTGCCTAACAAAATATAAATGTGAACTCCTTTCATACCTTTGCAAAGGATTGCGCGGGCACAGCGCTATTGCGTAAATTTTGGCTGGGAAGGTGGTAGGTGCGGAAACCACTTAATAAATAATAACCGAATGGTTTGAACTATCGAAGAATTTTGTTCGGTCACTTGACTGTGCGGAAGTTAAATGGGATCCACATAAGTTTATTTTGCTTTTTGAAAGACCAACTGCAGCAGGACATTGGAATAAAATTAGAAAGTCTTCAAAGTAGTCAAACTATCTGTTGATTTATCGACTACAATGAAGAAAAGTGAAATTTTACAATTCAATGGAATTAATTGAAATGTTTTATCGATTAAACTGTATATTGACTAAATTATCGAATGAATGGAAAAGTTTTGAGACATCGAATAAAGCAGTATTTAGTCCTATCCTCTTATCCGTTTGAAACGAAAGAAGTTCTGAAATCCTTGCATTTGTTGTTGTAAAGAGACAATAAAAACAAGAAATTCGGATTTTTTGTAATTTGCTTTTATTTTATAGTACATATTTTTTTCTCATCAAAGTAAATTCGTTTTTTGTTTTTAAATATTCCAGAAACGTGTGGATGTATTCTCAGAGCTTCTGGAGCAAGGTGCAATTACGAGCGTATCTGTAGATACAAATCAAACAGATCCGCTGTTACGTTTACTCGATACGGTTGTTATCAAACTCGAGGGTGGCACAGATGAAGATTTAAAGGCTTTAGATGAAAAGCCTCAGGAGTTCCGACCCCTTGAAACGAAGTCGTTCGATATCAAACGAAATAATAAAGATCAAGACGACGATGTGATTATCACTGAAGTGAAACAAAATGCAAAACCAGACGAAGAATTAAGCTGGGATATAATTCCTTCAAAAATTAAAAAGAACAACCAAACAGCCGGTGACGATGAGGAAAATTGGGATACTTTTGAAACTGAGAAACCGAAAAAACAAGAGGAGTACGACGACGGAGGGGAAAATTGGGACTCTTTCGAAATAGAAAAGCCCAAGAAGACTAATTTGGATGATGCTGGGGAAAATTGGGATTCAGATGGTGCCTCTAGTGGTAAGAGGAGTCCTCCGAAAAGAAAACGATCAAAATCCAGGTCAAGTGAGTCATCTGTATGCTCAGAAAAGTAGGTTTTTTTTTAATTAAAATTGTTCTACTATCGCCCTATATTATATAATTTAGGAACGAAGGAAAAGAAAACGGTGAGAATAGTGCACACGCGCCGGAAAATGATCAAGAGATACCCGAAACAGTAGAAGAAAAGGTGGAGAAAGAAAATATTGAACCAAGTGTAAAAGAAGAGGACTCTATTCCAGAGAAGCCGGCGGAACAAACTAATGACGAGGAAATAAAAGACATCAAAGAAGACATTCAGGAGAAGAAGCCAGACAGTGAGGAAGAAAAGAAAGATCCTGAAGTCAAGGAAGAAACAGAAACTATCGATTTGGATAAAGAAAAAGAACCTGAAGGACCCGTCCCACGGGCACTCCACAGAACAAGTTCCATTTTCCTTAGAAATCTGGCTCCAACTATTACCAAAGCGGAGATCGAAGCTGTTTGTAAAAGGTATGACGGTTTCCTGAGAGTTGCTATCGCTGATCCTTTGGTGGAGAGAAGGTGGTTTCGTCGTGGTTGGGTGACTTTCAAGCGAGACGTGAACATAAAAGAAATATGTTGGAATCTGAACAATATCCGATTGCGTGATTGTGAAATGGGTGCTATCGTTAACAGAGATCTGAGTAGACGTGTTCGTCCAGTAAATGGCATAACTGCA
The DNA here is from genome assembly GCA_006980735.1 of Dasypogon diadema. NCBI lineage: Eukaryota > Metazoa > Arthropoda > Insecta > Diptera > Asilidae > Dasypogon > Dasypogon diadema. Next base: position 13,895 of record QYTT01095497.1, read on the forward strand.
CATAAAACAATCGTCCGAAGTGACATAAAATTGTGTGCTAAAATTGTTCTGAATTTAGACGACAAATATAGTTTGTGGGCAAAATTGGAAAAAGTAAATGAGGAAGCCAGCGCTGAGGGGAAAAGGGAGGCATTTGGTTTTAATTCAAACAACCCAGTGTTACAGAACATTACAGATTACTTAATAGAAGAAGCTTCTGCTGAAGAGGATGAGCTTCTGGGGCTGTCGGGTGATAACAAAGATGGCACAGAAGGAGAAATGCTTGATAGAGATCCACAGTTGATATCAGTCTTAGATAAATTAATTCTCTACCTGAGAATAGTGCATTCAGTTGATTTTTACAACCATTGTGAGTATCCGTATGAGGATGAAATGCCAAACAGATGTGGCATCATTCATGCACGTGGTCCCGCTCCTCAAGCTAAAATAACTAAGAATGATATTGAAGAGTACATTAAGAACTTCGAGACGAAAATGTCTTCTTTCCTTACTAAGAGTGCCACAATAAATGAGGAGGAGTTGAAGAACTTGGGATGCAAAGACCCTGAGGCCGAAGTTGAGAAATTCGTTCAAGCGAATACTCAAGAGTTGGCAAAAGACAAATGGCTCTGTCCTCTATCGGGGAAGAAATTCAAAGGCCCCGAATTTATTCGAAAACATATTTTCAACAAACATGCAGAAAAGGTGGAAGAAGTTCGAAAAGAAGTGGAGTACTTCAATAATTATTTGAAGGATCCAAAACGTCCACAATTACCAGAACATCCTGGCAATACTAGACGACAGCCTGCTGAAGTTGCACCTCAAGCACCGTAAGTTTGTGCATAATTTTAATTTTTAGGAGTACTTGTTGAATTTGTACCTTTTTTAGTTATAGACCTGGTTATCCAGCACCTGCATATGCTCTGCCGTATGCAGCATATGCTCCTCCAATAATTGCACCACCAAGACCAAGAGGTTTTGGCAATAGGCGGTAAGTTTGATTTGTTTTATTGGTATAAAGAGGCACATTTTTAGCTCGGGGAATTCAAAGTGCAAATTTTGAACGATAATTCTATGACACTGGAATTGCATCCGTAAATGCATTTGCAAAAATTTGTAATTCTGCCAGATTTCATATTTCTTATTCAGAATTTTGGGTTAAGGATGAGCTAGAATAGCGTTATTTCGATTTTTTAACATTATAGTTAGTGTATTAGAGTTCGTGTGATATATTGAATTCAATTTGAGTTGATGGTAATTAGCACTACCAGCACTATATGATTATTATTACTCAATTATTTTGATGGTATGGGTGCTACTTAGGCAACATGGGTAGGACGATAGGGAGGTACAAGCATTCCTGGCAACATGAGCTGGACGCAGAGGATACGGGAATAACTAAAGTGCGACTGCCCTTGGGTTTTTTGATAATATCGAACAGGTATGCGTATTGAATCATCGAAACGATAAATGTCGGGGACTGAGTGCATTTCATTATTATAACCGCACTTGTTCGACAAAATAATAAAAAAACGAAGAAAAATAATTTAATTATTTGAAAAATAATAATTGTTCCACATTTATTCGATGTAATTTCAAAAATTCAATTCAACATGGAAGACCGGGCAGTTTTTTTCAGCGGATTTCAACTCCTCAACATCGATCGAATAATAACAGAAAGTCTTGTTAACTTCTAACACAGGCAATGAAGCTTTTTCTTTCCACCTGTCAATGTCTCACTTCCTGTGTTAATAACTGACAAGTTTTTCTGTTATTACTTGATCGACGATGGTGCTGAATTGGCTGCTGTTTGTATAAACTTTCCGGACAATCCAACTCCGAATGCTTTTGATTAGATTGGCATCTGGAGATCGAGCTCTTTAATCGATTAGGTTCACGTTGTAATCCGACAACCAGCCCTTTGTTAAAACGCTGACGTGAATGCTAACATTATCTTGTTGAAAAAAAAGGTTTCCCTTAGGATAACGTTTGAGATAAAGGTGAAATTTTGCTTCTAGTACTTTCTGATACTCGACATGATGGAAATGCCGAATCAACAGTGCCAAGACTGCTAAAAGCGCTCCACACCATCAGTGAGTCAGATCTCAGATCTCTCCCAACAATATCCTCTAAAGCAGTCGAAATTTAAAAAAAATCACGTAGTGCATGAAAAATAGGTTAAAATCCCGGGTGTGATTTCAATTAATTCCTTTTTTATTTGATTAGCAAAGGGGTCCAGACGCAATACTTTTTGCATTTGTTCTTGGACGATGTTTGGGTTGTCGTTAGATTTTCGAAATGTTAATTTTTTTCTTCACTGATGACGACCAGATGCTAGATTTGGAAGCCCTACGACTAATCCTTCTCTCCTCTCGATCCAGAAGCCCACTTTTCTTCCAGGATATGTTCTGGACTCACAATTCTTCCGAACTTTCGAATAATTGTAGATGACGCGGTCAAATCTAAAGATTTTGATGGAAATCTCTCTTTTTGAGAGCCATTGCTTCCAACAAAAAACGTCAGTGGCCCCTTTTTATTGTTCAGTAAGTGCTTATTGCACGTGACGTTGTGAAAATAAACACTACAATTTCATAAAAATTAGCAAAAAATTTGAAAATACAATGGGGGGGCCCTATTGGGATTGTCGACTGTTGATTGAAATCGACTCTTCAATAAAGCTTAAACATTTGTCAAGAATTCCATGAATATCATCTGAGGCTATGATCCTTAATTTGGTTAAGCCAGCGATTAATTACGAGTTTAAGTAGGCCACTGCCGATTCCAATTCGAGCGTACCGAATAAAGATGACGAATACAGGAAAAATAGAGCAAAAGTCTAGAAGAAATGCTTTTCAAAAGCTGTGATAATGGTCGATCACTCATAAGCTCTTGGCATCCCTTTAAATAAAACATTCTTGCTTTTTGTGATAGGAAGTTGATCCTTAAAAAATGGCGTCCAACACTCCGCACTTGTGAAGAGAAATGAAATGTGTGCTCAGTCACCGAACATTCGTTTTCCAGCACTCGATTCCTTTATCCAACAATGATAGAATAGAAATTGAAATAATCCGTAAAGACTCAATAAACGTAGAGAAATAAGATGAATGGATGGCACTAATTTTCATCCTGCCAAAATTGTAAAAGAATGCAAGCAGATTTCACATTTATTTCAGTTCGTTCTAACTGACTGCTGCTACTATTCTTCAATCAATTTATTCCGAAAGTCCACCCAGAAGTAAGTTAGATAGGAAAAGAAACGTAGATAGAGGCAAACGAATTATTATAAATAGAATCTATAAAATTCCCGACTAGAAATGTGCTCCAAATCATTAGAATATCCTAGAGTAGCTTTTGTGTTTCTTATTTTGTTTTATTTTTGTATCGAGCAAACCAAAGCACTTACAAACATTTTCCAGAGAATTGCCAGTGGAACATCAACGTCGTATTATAGGTTACCATGACTTGGATGCGCCGCAAAATTTCGATCTTTTTGACTAAAACATTTTTACACAGCGAATAAAAGAGAGAATTAATTAATTAAGTGCCGCTAAAATAGAAATAGAAATATAAATAGAAAAATGTAGAAAAGTTCCGTGTCATGAATTTCATTTTCTTTAATCATATTTAAGGCAACTTCTTGAGTTATTAAAATTCTGGGAATCACCAAAATTACTTCAATTTTGTGATTGAATTGAAACGGAAAGTGTTAATAAAAAAGTTGTGTAAAAAAGCGAAATTCCTTTCTTTTTCTCATCTGAATTTATAAATTAAGTAGCAACATGCAACCCGGGAACTGAATTAGCAACACAACTGAAGATCTTTAACCATTTTTTGTGTTTCCAGAGGACCTGGAGGTGACTACCGCCCCGTTATTCACTACAGGGATTTGGATGCACCTCGTGAACCAGTCGATTTCCTATAAATGACTTCCTCACAATTTTTAGTTATTTTTTTTTAATTAATGAATACATGCCGTTTGACATTATACAATTTATTTTAACTGCATTTTTATAAATATTTCAACTTTAATGTTTTGTAAGTTATTCAAAGTGTAAATGGTGAGATTATTGAATACAAATAAAAATTGATGAAATCACGAAAATTACTGGCGGATTTTTTTTTCTTTTGCTCGCCTTTAACTTTAGGAGCAAGGGCTAATCCTGCAGTGGTCGGTCACATTCACAGCGGATTGTTGGCGATCAGACTGTCCAGGCATGAAATTGCTTTAATTACAGCGTCGCTAAGCTTTTCACCCCCGACAGTATCCAGCTCCTTTTTGAGAACTTCTGCCGCCCGCAAAAGACAGTCTCGTGCAAGTTTAAAATTTTCCAGGGCCAGTAGCTTTTCATTTTCGCTGCTGCCCTCGTCGTCCAATGTCCTTTTACTGGCTTCTATCAGACTTGAATGCTTCTCGTATAAAATTATTCCAACGTACAGAGACAGTCGTATAGTGAAGGGGTCGAGGGTGTCACAGATTTTAAGCAATTCGTCACAGAGATTGAGTTTTTTCCGGAGTAGTTCATCCGAGAGTTGGTCCATGTGGTAACCAGACTCCATGCCATACAATTGCACCAGAGAATGTTTCAAATTAAAAAGGTGACAGTGATTTGGATGCAGGAACTGTGACAGCTTTTCGATTAGGTCACTAATCTGGTGGATTGTAGGCTTCCTTGTGAGAAGTGCATCAACTTCCTCACCCATCTGGGACATTAGGTATCGGACCTATGATGGAAAGGTAACAAATTTGAGAACCAACTGAGACACGAATACGATATTCAGTGGTTAGTTTATTAATTCTAGTAATTGAAGAGTGTAGTCGTTCATTTAAGTGTAGTTTCGGGTCTTTAAACTTTTATAAATTGTGTATTAGAAATTTCGAAATAAATTGAGTTGTAAAATTTTATATTGAAACTCTTGATCATCCGATTGCTAAAACCTTACCCAAATAGACTTGGGGAATTTCAGAACTGCACTCTTCAGTTGTACTGTGGTGTTTTCATATTTCCAAAGCATTATGTATTTATATTTGCTCAACTTTCTTTTTCTAGAACTGTTTAACTCGATTTTACTTGACTGATCTTTCTTCTGGGACCTTCAGACATTGATCGGAAATTTTCCAATTCTATGAAAAGGATTCAGAAATGAGACCCTCATGAACAAAGGTTTTAACGTTACTCCTCTAGCTAAGGGGACCAGCTTATAATGGCTCACTGGCTATGACGAATCGCATAAGGCCCCGCCCGTTTCAGAGGTGAGTACTAATTAATTGATTTTCTATCTAGTCAAATAGACGAGTGATTACAATTGTTGTTGACCAATGATCATAGCTAAGGAACATTGATAGAGTATCATAAGAATTATCTTCGGAACAATACCTACTTCAGTTTCCTATATTTTCTCTCTCTTCTTCTCTGTTTGGGGCTCTTCAACCCCAAACAGAGACAAAACGGTTAACGACCGTCTACAGGGCCTTAAACTCTGACAAAAGTCTCGCGCGAAAAATTGTTACTGCCGACAAAGTCAGGTGTGCTATTGGCACCTTCAAACCTATGGAAGATGGTATTCTCCCGATGTTTACTGCACCAAAGCATGGACTGCTTTTATCTTAAATAAAAAAAATCTTCATGGGCAGTTACTCTTTTAGGATATATAACTTTAAATTGGAGAGACGTCAGAGAAGTTTTTAGGCCTAGAACCCTAGCCAAATCATACCGACCCATCCCATGTTATCCTTTCGAGAGAACAACTAAACTTGTTAGATTTGCATATTAGTGCCAAGCCTAGATCAAGGATGCGGATTTATTGAAGGTCATACTTTCAGCGAAAACCCGAAAGGCTATGCTTGGGTTTATAAAATTTTACATCATTCAAAGAGGCTGAAAAATGGATCAACTGCTCGCAGATGTGACTGCAAGACTGAATTTGCTGTAAAATATTAAAATTATCGAATTATTTTACTTTTGAATTTAGACGATTTTTCGTGTGGTTATTATTGTTTTGATCACGATCATTTGGACATTTTTTCTAGGAGAAAAATGTCAGTATGCAACGCCTATCATCGAGCAACAGTCGCTGCCAATAATTCAATTCCAACAAAAAATTTCGTAATCAAATGAGTCACACCAAGATTTCTCTTACTTCTTCACTGGAAACCTTCACCGGGCATTTGTTGCACACCCATTCTGTATTTGGCTCGAGTGGATTTTGTGGCAATTGTATTCCCCCACAAGTAATCATTTCCGCGCCCATACACTTCAGTCCGCTCAAGTATGTACCCAGCTCTGTGGGGTCAGAGCATCTCTCACACTTGCACACGAAATGTTTGGTTAATTGCAAGTGCTCCTGTCGCATCTGTGTACCCCACAGCATGTTCGAGTACATAATCTTCATGTGCTCGCCCCTTTTAATGTCTCGGCCTGCTATGACTGAAATCTTAAAGCCATTGTTAAGGTCGAAGGTGAAGTAGCAATTGGGAATGCACGAGTGCTCCATCAAACAAGCAGTGTAATAAATTCCGGAGAGCTCGAGACCGTTGCGCAGATTGATGCACATGTAATTCGTCTCGACAATGCCACAAATTCTATGAAGCGTTTCTCTATCCCTTTTAGGCAGTATTTTGTCGTTGTTTTCAGTCTCCAGGGTTTGTAATCGGCTTATGTAGTTCTTCATGAGATAGGAAACGATCCTCTTTTCCGCATCTCTGGAAAAGAAACGGATTTCAACGTGTAGTCGAGCGTCGAATGCTTTTGTCGCCTTACTGATAAAGTTCAGAGCCCAGCCGTTCCGCCTCGTGGCTTTGCATGTCCATCAATTCAGCCCATTTTTTCGGAAACTTCCGCTGCAGCATGAGGCACTTTAACACGACCAGGGCATCTATTCTATAGTAGTCTACCAAGGACTTGATATCATCCCTTTGTGACGGACCTGGTCCCAACATTAAAATTGGACATTCAAGTCCATGCAGTTTGGGATTATCTAATCCAGCGCATGATTCGGCGCATGCGGGCCAGTGGCATCTACAATTCGAAACGTAATCAACTTTCCCTAGAGTTCTAGCGAGTGCATAAATTCACTTACTTGGGGCATGAATTAACACCGACTCTCGTAGGCGAGAAGCAACCAACACAAGGCACAATTGGGTTGTACTCCTCGCGCTCTGTAAGGTACCACTTGGGGCCAACAACCAAAGGTGTTTCCGTGAACAAAACTGTTTTCGCTTTAATATCGCGGGTTGCGTAAAGAAAACGTCCAACGTCATCAGACACGGATATAGAGAACGGGCGGCACTGCAATTTGTGGACTTTCCAATGCTTTTTCTGGTGCTCTGCACCGCAATATTTTACCGATTTACACGCGGAACAAAACTGACTCGCGTCCACGCCACAAACTGCACATTTTCCCGTATTTTCAGTCATTACAGACAAGCAGGCAAGTTGTTACTTTCTGAGTGAATTTCGAGTGAACGCCGAGCTTAAGACTCCGGTCCGTTGCACTGCAACTTGTCGTGTTCTCAGGCGGCACGACCAACTGAAAGTACGATAATTTTAGAAAGATTTCAGTGGACTTTATGAGAGATTTCATCTTAAACTAGCGATTATTAATGCACGCGAGAAATTAGTTTTATTTTTGGATACACGAGCTCCGGGCATACAACGGAGCTTAAACAATGAGACAAAAGTGAAGCTAATTTGCCCACTAAATATAGAGAAATTCTGGTAAATAAAAATTTAGAGGTACAAAAAAAATCTCTATTTTCTGTAGAGTGTTCGTAGGTCAAAAGCCGTCGTAGATCCATTGGCAGTCAAATTTTCACTTAAAAATCCCTGGAAATGAGGAAAGATCCGTAAAAGTGGCAGCACTGTTTAATTGTTCATGAAAGAGGGAATTTTCGTTAAAATCGGCAAACCGTTATTACCTACTACCACTCATTCAAATTACGCCATTTGAAAACGATGTATTTTCATTTCGCTCATACGTGTATGAATTGTGAATTGTGTCCTCATTCCCCCGAAATTTGGGATTGCAGAATGCAGAATTGCAGAATTCCATAAAGGAGCGAATTCTTTAAAGAAGAAGGGAAGCCATTTTGGGTGGAGTGCCTGGTGATTATTTTTATTCAGTCAGTCCTTTAAATAATTAATTTAAAGAGGTATTTGCAACATGGGGACATCGAGGCGTCGAGTTAAAATAAACTTTTCGGATTTGGAGTCGACTACATTTCTGCACCTCAAATACAGACCGGGCATCGGGTGAACGGATTACGACGGCCGCAAGAGTAAAAAACGTTGCGTTTGTTGTGATCTTTTAATAAATATTTTCAGGAATATGCAAATTCTTCGAATTTGGGAAATTGCCACTCGGAGATCGCACCTTCGCATGCTAACCTCTGGGCCTTCGGAAGATGTGCAGCTTTGCCAGGAATTTGTTTCGTTTTGATGACCTGTCGTCTTGAGGATAATTGTTTTCTTGGATTTTAGACCTTGACCGTAGCTAATTTGTGAATTTGTACATTTTTTGTTTGTTGACTATCTCTCGTTCGATTAATTTAGGCGGGAAGCAACACTGTCAATTGGATTCGGGAGAAATCTGTTAAATTGTAGCCGCACCTGATTCGCCGGAGCTTCGTCCTGGCCTCAAAAATACATCAGGATCGGGGAAGTGGAGCAACTGTCGAAAAATTGAATTTTTCCAAGCCAATTTTCAGCTTTATGTCTCGTTATAAATAAATTTCTAATGTGCAAAGTGAATTTTTCATTTCCTGCCCCTGATTGACCATTTCCTTGCATTGTCAATGTGTGTTCAAATGACAGTTTTCACACACACTTCAATCGGTGGAGCCTGTGGAGATGCGGCGAAAAATTCAGAAAATTTGCCTACTACCGATCATGGTGGCCTGGTGATAAGCAACATTTACCGGAATAAATAGGGAAAACTTGCTAGCATTGGGAAAATATGTGCCAAAATCTAGCAGCTTCTTTTGCTGCGGATCGGGCGAAATGTTCGAAACATTTGCCTACTGTCGATCATGGGGACCTGTTGAAAATCGGGGATTTCGGGCCCAGAAATCCAGCACACTTTGGTACCAAATCTAGCAGGGCTGCTGAAAAAACGCTTTTTGGGTGCTATGGCCATTTTGAAAAGTGCAAATAAAACGAAATTAATAAAATTAACTGAGTTCTTGGCATTTTGAAAACGTTTAATATTTTAAGCACAATATACAGACTTAATCTACGTATTTTATAAAAATTTTCAAATTAATTTCATGAGAGTTTTTGCATCAGGAACAGGACAGTGGTGACGGATCAATTTTTCCTTTGCAATTTTCTGACCTTGGATTTCTTGCTGAAAAATAAAATTGTAAATAAGGTGTTTCCAGGGCGATATAAATCGCTGCTCACCTTCTTCTAACCAGTCCAACCGCCAACTCCCAAGCATACTCTCAGAAATCCAAAATCTGCACAGATCGACAGAAGCTGGTTCCACAGGAGATTGCAGAAAAATGCTAGAAAATAATCCTTTGAATTCCCAGAATTTCCTTTGAAGTTCAGCGTTCTGTAACGCACGATGCTGCACATAAATTTGTAATGAAACGCGCGGGAATTTTACATTTGGAGACTTCCTTCTTCACAGAGGTTCCTCTTTTTCGTCCTGTAGGTATTAAATCGCTAAATTTGTTTTAATCGCCAGAATTCGTAAAACTGTTACCTTAGACGTGTCGCAGTGCTACTGGTACCACAGGTGGTTTCATGGTGCTTCGCTATCTTCGCCTCTTGTGATGTGCTCAATTTTATGGTCTCCCACGAAAAACCACTGATTTTATATCTTCTTCGTTCGACTGAATTATTCTTCATCCCGTTGAATGTTGATGACTGGCTTGATTTTCTCTCAATTTTGTTGGCTTACGTTTTCTTTTTGCTTGAATTGGGGGAGCATCCGAAAGGAAATTCGTCCTCTTTGTTTTTAAAAATACGATTCTTCTTCTTCTTCTACATTTGATCTCTGACACTCGCTTGCAAATGCTCCGGGCACGAGGTTTGGACGATTTCTCTCTATGTACATCGCCCATTCACAACAGTAACAGCAGGAATCTGTCGTCATCATCTCTGCTAGAGTGCTAGAGATGGTAAAATTTCTGCCGCACACTAATCGTAACTGTCTGTTTCGGATGTCATACTTCTGCCTACTTTGCAGATGGCTTTTTTGCTGCTCCTGAATTTTTATGTTGTATTCCTGATAAAGCAGAAATGTAATGAAATATTTAGGTTTTTGAAAAAAATTAGAGCATCACATATTGCTCTTCCAATTTTCTGGAAATCTCCAATTCGGAGCAAATCACTTGAAATTCTCTAACAATATCGAAGCGCAGAGATTTGTCGAATTGTCAGGTAATTTTTGTCTGGGCTTTCAGAAAATTCTTCGATCAGAAAACAAATTTTTGACATTTCCTTTAAACATTACAACTTCAATGCCTTCAACCTAAACCTTACAATTGAGATTAACTTTTAACAAAACAGTTGGTGGCAAACATTTCCTAATTAGACCCAGAATATCTGTATTCTTTTTACGAACCCTGCTAAATAATTAAGATCATGTGTATTTCAACAATCAAGAAAGTTCCTATAATTTCAGTTTACGTTAACGTCTAAAACGGATTTAACGAATGCGCTTTCGGAAGTGCCACCATGCATATCGAAATGTGTGCATTGGCCAGCATGACATTTGACAATTTTCCATTCCCGCCAATACCAACATCTCAGTACAAATTTCAAAGGAACAAGACGGGCACTTTGGTAATCGCCCTTCATTCAAAATATTTTAAAATTTTTTGTGATTGAGAATATTCTGTAGCTTCAGTCTTGCTAGGGGACGAGTTTAATTATTGTTAAGCAAACTTTTGTGCTATGTAAAAATAATTGTAAATAATTTTATAGTGAACTGGGCTCAAGAAGTTTGGGAATGTTTCATTTCAAATGAGTGACGTTTGGTGAAAAATGGTGGGCGCGTGATATTTCGATAAAAGTGACAACAAGTAAATAATAAGTGAAAATGGATTCAGGTAACTGTTGTGTGTGATAGATTAGCAGGTAGTTAGCTCTTAAAGTGTTTAATGGTTCTTTGGATTGCTAAATTTTCCTCTAAAAATATTTGAATTTGAAAATTTGAATAGTGTTGTTCCATTTTGCTCCTCTCCCCCATTATGCTGCTGTCAAAATGTCAGAGCGCGCTCAATGGATGCTCGTTTTACTGGAATTTGTTACTTGTCCTGGGCCTTTTAACAGATTTTAAGAGTTTTCCAAAGAATGTCATTGCATCTATGCGTGACAGTCCTGTAATGGGAAATTAGTTAGCAAACGTTGTAGTTCTACATGGTGTGTGGGAGAGTTTGCAAACGAGATTTTAATATTAAAATTTAGCGCATATTCTCTGATTTAGTGCGTCGCAATCATAGGGATATGCTGCAAACATCCTACGCGGACAGCCAAAGAGGTGCTTAACGGCCGTACTCGCCAAAGAATTTTTACTCTGTGGAAAATATCATAATTCCCATGGGGAACAACGGAAACACAATATGCGAGGGTTGCAATGGCTCCAAGAATAGGGAAAAAAGTAGTTGCCGCAAATAAACTCGCTAAGTTATCTAGAAAGTGTTGGCGTCTGTTTATTCGTTGCAGTAGGGATGTTGTCCAACAATTTTTGCTAGACTTGTCTTTTGCCCCTAGAGATTTTTAGAACTGGCGGAGCTGCCTGTGAGTCACCAGTAACATTTATGTGGGTGTATAGAAGTACATCTTGAGTTACAATCTTGATAAGAAGGAAGCATATTGCATATAAGTCAGAGCAATTGACTACAACTCTGTCCTGGACAAACCAATATTTATTATCTGGTGGGATTTCAGGGGTTTCATCCGTTCTGCGGTGCTTCAAATCCAAAGCAGAGCGCAAAGAATTAATGAAAAACAGTTTATTCAAGGAAAATTGCTTACTTTGGTTGGAAAATATTGGCCGTTATTTGTTCCCTTTACTACTTCGGACGTTCCTGCCTGAGTGCGGAACACCCTGGGATTCTAGAAAATGCTTTCACACATCAAAGAGAGCGGATTGAATGGTTAACAAGAAGACGGCAAGAAATCATGAATAATATTGGGAAAAGCAAACTTGTTATGCGTTGTATTGTACAAAGTGGTCAATGTGGATCGATGGCTTACGTTCGGAATAATTAGACCGTTGAGTGCAAATTCTGCTCAAGGCTTTTCAGGCTGTTATATCTTTGTCATTTGGCCTGTTAAATCTTGTTTGTTTACTTAACAAGTGGAGGAGATCGACAAATAATAAAGAAATAGTCCTGGTTGTGTTTTTGGACTTAAGTCCAACCTGTACAATCGCACACAGCGTACATTTGTGAATGGGAGGTACACAGTACTGGGAGCGATCTTTCTATTGATGACAAGGATATTGAAGTGGGTGGTAGGGAGTGTCATGTAACAGTTTAATGTAAATCAGGTTGTACAGGAATTTAAGCTCACGATGAATTAGATAAACATCTAGAGGCTGACCTAAGAAAAATTCAATGTAGAAAGAAATATTAGAAAATCTAGGCAGAACATGAATAAATCAAATGTCAATTAAAAGGCACAATTAACCAGACTTTGAGAAGATTAAGGACCCGAAGATAAAATGGGGTAAAATAAGGACTTTAGCAAGCTTCAAACTGATTATGCTGATTATGCGACAAGTAGCACGACTAAGGGTAATAACGCCTGAAATACGCACACCCCAAATATGAAGTGATGTCCAAAATTGTGGGCTGTTATTCCATACTTTTCGGTTTTATTTCACACAGAAACGGATGGCGTTATTTTCCAATGATTAAATATTAAAATCCAAGAAACAAAATTGATCTTGGTGAAATAATGCCCTCAAAAAACGGGAATTGACTCAATAGTGCTTTTTAGGAAGGGAAACAAAAGTTTTCTCCCGGATTTTCTGTAAAAAGACATACATATATCCTTTTACATAAAAAATGGTCACAATGTTTTTTTTTTTTCTTTCAGTCTTCTGTAAAAGGCAAATATTTGTCCGAGAGAAAGGTTTAGCTGCTTATTCATTTGCTTTCTCTTGTACAGAATTTAAGGCATGCTTCACATTAACTTTGGCTCTGCCTTCATCTGCTTTGGGTTTTATTTCATTCAACTTTCGGGCAGTATTCCTCGGACCCTAAATAACTCCTAATTCCCAAAAATTAAATAACACCTAATGAAATATGTCCTCAGGGAAAAATGAAGGTACTCCAAATGCCCAAAAACGACAAAACTCCTATCTGGACAATGAAATAACTCCTTAATTTTAGCTCAGTGTTGTTTGATTATTATTGTATGTTATACATTTTCCAGCTACGGTAGCAACATCTACTACTTCAGCCACAATACCAACTACATCAAATGCCGCGAAAGAAACGAGTTTGACCGAAATAAATTTCGAAGAATTTATTAAGGCTAATAATGTAACATCAGCAAATGTGGTAAAAGAAGATTCACAAGCTGAGGACAAAATGAAATCATCCCAGGATACAGCACAGAAAACAGGAGCTCTTCCGAAAATTGCACCCAAACCTATTACTACAGCATCCAAGCCAGGAAATTCTGGTCAAGTCGTAATAATTCAAAGTCCTTCCGGAGCACCAGTACCAATTAGAATAGCGGGATCTAGCAATAACTCGCATGAGAAGCAATCTGGGCCAGTAACTATTCAAGTATTGAAAATGCCCGATGGAAGACTTGTTCAAATAAAAAACAACAAAGCGCTGAATCTGACAAATCTATCAAATGTAGCCCAACTGAATGTAGCAACCAAAAAAACCAGCGGCACAACCGGCGGCTCCACAATTATCGTAAAAACCAGTTCGTCATCGACAGGAGCGAATACAATTGTAAGTAAACTTCTTGTGCTGGTTTCTTCTCTTCGTAAGTCAAATAAAAAATCTACTTTGTAGGCGGGCATTATAAAGCCCAAATCTGTTGAAACATCTGGGAAAACATTGCAAAAGATTTTACCCGCTTCAGCTACAATAACCACGACCAGTAACAGCAACACAGCAACGGTGACTACCACAAGCTCTGGGAAACCCTCTACTCAGAAAATCATTTTGCCGGATAACAAAGAAATTCGGATAAAATCCGAAGAATCGGGAATGAAACAAATCGTTGTCTCCCAGCATCTTCTGAAGCTATCACCAAACTCTGCAGGCCCAATACAAGCCATTCAGATACCTGGCAAGCCAGGGTTGCAATACGTTCGAGTTCTTGGGACGACATCGGCTGGTTCCACGGCAGCTTCGAAGGGGAGCACTCTTCTCACTGGGATACGAAAGGATTCCAGTCCCACTAAAATGGCTGTGATACCTCATATAGCAGGAAACCAAAAAATCATAATGACTTCAAAGTCACGTCCAAACATTGCGTTGGCGGGTGCAAACAAAGAAGGTACTAGCAGCGGTAGCGCATCTCAACCTCCAGGAAAAAGCGTGAGTAGGTTAAGTCGGTGGTGAACCAGTGGAACTAATTTTCAATTTCAATATAGCAAAAATGTTTAATTACGACAGTGCCCACCTTAAGAAAAATCAGCGATTCGGCAGGTTCGAAGTCTGTTACGACAGTCAAGGAGGAAGACGACCCCATCTCTGTTGAATCAGTCAATAAAGCAAAAATCTCCCAGTTGAATCAGCAAATAAAGAAGTTCAGCAACAACATGACTGGAAGTATAACTTCAAACGGCCACCAGACGAATTCCCAAGGCAATACAAAAACTCAGCGGCTCATGGTCCCCTTAGAACTGTTTCGACAAATGCAGTCAGGCGAAGGACAATCAACTAAGGCTTCTTCAGAAATCATCCCCAAGAAATTGTACAGTGTTCTTAAACCCAGTCCAGATGCTTTTGATGAGCCTATGTATCCCGTTAAGAAACGCAGTCCTTCTCCGGATAGATTGCCCAGAAGGAAGCATTGCAATTGTACCAAATCGCAGTGTCTAAAATTGTACTGTGACTGCTTTGCCAATGGTGAATTTTGCCAAGACTGTAACTGTAAGGAGTGCTACAATAATCTAGAGTTTGAAGACGAGAGGCAGAAGGCAATAAAAATCTGTTTGGAAAGAAATCCGAACGCTTTCAAGTGAGTATGTCGCGGCCATTTTTTTTCTAACTAGCTTTTTTCTGGTTGCAGACCTCCTTGCATTTGTATTTCACTTTACTAACATTTCATTTTTGTTTCTTTTCGTTTGTACTTATAAAGGAAGGCCATTTAATTTTAAATTTTTCAAGAAAATGGTGCAGAAGGCGGCCATGAAAAATCCTCCCCAGCCAAACAAAAGAAGTCTTGTCCCTCATTCCCACTTGAATTATTTCCCTTTCGTTTTGTCAAGTACTTTTGTGTTTTATTAAAATGTACCATTTTCCGTCTCATATTTCAATTTTTTAACTGTGCGATTTTTACAGGCCGAAAATAACAAAATCTCGCGACCAGAGTGATTTACGGCTGCACAATAAAGGATGTAACTGCAAGAGGTCAGGGTGTCTGAAGAACTACTGCGAGTGCTACGAAGCAAAAATCGCCTGCTCATCAAATTGCAAATGCTTTGGTATAATTCGACCCGAATTAGAAATTAGATGCTTAAAATTTTATGTGTTAATTCGATTTTAGGCTGTCGAAATGTTGAGGACAGGTCAGAAATGGATCCGTTGGAGGTAGCAAAAATTGCACAAAATTTTGGTCGTGGGGTTGCTACAAAACGGCATTATGATGAAATCGGGGATAAGTATGCAACAACGACCTCCGCATCACAGCCTCCTCCTAGCAAACAGCCCTATAACTTCATTACCCAGGACGTTGTTGACGCAACAATTCAGTGCATGATCGCACAGGCTGATGAGTGCAAGAAGAGTGGAATAAATACGAAAAACACAGAGCGAATGATTTTAGAGGAGCTCGGCCGATGTTTAGTGGAAATAATTGACTTCTCCATACGAAACATGGATAACTAGACTAGACGTGTAATTATTGATTTGTTGTCCATATGGGCATAATATTTTCTTCTAGTGTAACTTAGTTTATGTAAATGATGTGCAGTGCAGTCCCCCTTTTGAAGGAATCTATTTCAAGGAAACTAGCTAATTTCTATTTCTGGTACTTCATGACTTTGTTTATCAAATAATATTGACAAGAAGAAAATAACTTAGATATTTGTGTGTCTAGACATTTAAGAAAAGTATTCCATTAAAAGCAAAGTTTTTTCTCTTTATACGTGAATTTTCTCTAATTGCCTACTCCCTTCCTAATTCCAAAGAGATTTGGTCGCAATTGTACAGAGTCATAAGGAAAGGAAATGCGCACAATTCACTGCGACCTATTGTGTGGCAATCATTGAAGGAGTCTTAGCGGCTTATTGCAAGGGTCGATTTTAAGTTGAAAATTGTGGTATTGTGAGAGCAGATTGCAGTCGACATTTTTCGATCTGACTTGCCAAGTCTATCTAATTTGCGAGGATGGCTTTTTTTGAATCACTAATAATTCTGGTACCCGAAGTAAGGTGCAAAAAAGCGTGTAAAATTAGTGTGTGTCAAATATTCAACCACACAATCTACGTCATGAAGGAAACTTTTTAAGACATACCAAGAAAATTGAGGAGTTGACTGGATATTGCAAGACGGGTTAACCGCAATTAATTAAATTTAATACGGGAGCTTGTAGAAATCAAGAGGTTCACAATTTGCGATATTTGATCAGCAATTGCTGACACTAATTTAAGGAAAAGAACAAGCAGCGAGGACGGTGGTAACAAGGTAATCGAGGAGTTGAGTTTAAGTATCCGCCGCAAAAAAACGGTCTTAAAAACGTTAAGAAATTCTAGGTGTACTTATGTTGTAAAGAAAATTAAGTAAAAAAATATAGAAAAAGGAGCAACCAAGTGCTTTGAGTATATCTACTAGCCTTAGTTCGGTTTTTTTAATCAAGCATCTCATCCACATCCTACAAAATCTATCAGAGTATACAATTACACCCGGACTTGCAGCTCTTCCAAAGGGCAAGTGATGACCTTAATAATATGAAGAGTTAACTAGGCAGAGGTTTTCGCATGTTTCAACCTAGTTTTAATAGGAACATGTTTATTAAATAAATAAATCTGGAGCTTGCGATTAATGTCAGGAGTATGATATATATTCTCCCGAGAAAGGTGTTGAACCCTCTATTAATAAAGCTTCAAAATTGATCGACCGAATATTGTTCAGATGACGGTGGACTGTTAACCTTATAATTCATAAATACAAGATCAAGGTCGGAGACAGAAAAAGAACACTGATTATGAAATTCCACTTTAGATTTACAATCAACCATAAAGAAGTCCAACAGACATTATATGTACTGTATACGATTGTTGGATAACTTGAAAAGACACCGTCGAGTATTGACTAGAGTGGATAAGCTTCAAGAAAGAGGTAAACGCATTTCAAGATTAAAGAATTCTGGCTCTTGCTTGGAACATGATATTTTAATCTATTCATGGTGCGGTGTAAATGGAATAATTGCATGTTCAATTTAAAGCTTTATTTTTGAAAAAGCTGTACTTCAATTTTACACATATAATCCATAGCCGAAGCTAAGACTCCTCGAAGGTAATGATAGCTATTAATGAGATGGCATGCTGTAAAGGTGTGCGTGCAATGGAAATATAAATAAAAAATTCTTGCAAGATTATATTTTCTACACAAGTAATTTTGCAACATGAGTCTTGAGTTCAGGGTCTTATCAGTTTTTTCTCTGAGCAACGAGTACAAATCCACCTGCCGTTCAAGTTAAAGAAATACAAGTCAAACAAAGAATATACCGACGAAAGGAACAAGAACTAAAAACTAAACTTAAAAGTGCTAAGAAATGTCCAAATAAAACAAGTGAACAAGGCTTAAAAATAAAAATGTCGGGAAGTCTTTCAAAAAAGGAAAAAAAATAATTAAAACTAAAAAGTGAGGCGAAGTGATGCATCTCTAAGGAATTTCTATTTCAATATCTGGCCGCATTATAATCCTCCGTGACCGTAAATGCATTGAACGCTGTAACACTATAAAAATGAGAGGAACAGTAATGCGTTGACTGTTTTCTGTAAAAACTTACCACTGTCGTCATCGGTTAGCACTCCAATACCACTCATAAGACTCTCTGGACTGTTATAGTCGAGTTTGTCGTTGAAAAACACTCTTTGATTCTGCTTCTTTTTTGTTCCAGGAGTTTTAAGAATAGATTTTCGTGGCACTATTAGTGGTGAATTACTTAATCTCTTCTCCAAGGATTTCTTTTCGTGCGTTTTATTTAAGGTGCTCACAAGCAAGCTGCGCCCTGCTACAACCTTTGATCTTCTTGGCGTTGTTGAGTTGCGACGTTTGGCAGGTGTTTCCGAATTTCTTCGTTTTTCTGAGGATTGCTTTTTTGTAGAATCAGTTAGAGCAGATTCTAACTGTTTCGATGATCTGCGTACAGGTGTGTTTGAGTTCGACCGACGATTTGAAGGTAATCTATTTTTCTGCACTACTAAGACGACGTCATTGTCCAGAGCATTATTGTTCTTGTTTTTTCTATAGAATGCTTGAGCTTTTTTGAGTAATTCTTTCAATTGCTCGTTGGGTTTAGCGGGCTTCGGTTTCGCCTTTTTTATTTTGTTCCCTTTTGTAAGGTTTTTCTTGGTTTTGGGTTTTTCCTCATCTGGATCGATCCAATCGTTTGCCTTCCATCGGTCGAGACTTTCAAATCGTCTGTCGACGTTTTCTATCTGCAAATTAGAACCAATATATTGTTAGAAGTTTCCAATTAGTGTCTAAAAACTTGCAGTAATAGACTTCGAGAAATGGAAAAGAGGAGATTTTTATAGGACGTGCTTTCAACATTTTTTTCTGGAGTGTAATTTGATTAGCTCACCTGCAAACGAACCATAGACCAAAATCCTTCCAGGTCTTCAGGGAGAATAACCTGATCCGACTCGTTAGGTTTCTTTTGCGAAATGCTTTGCTCACAGCGATCAATGAGGCCTCGAAATTGTTCCAGTTTTTTACTTGTAAGCAACTTCGTCTGGCCAACAGTTGCACTTATCATATCGCTTCCGACTTCTTCAATTTTCGGAGCATTCTCCCGTTTATATAGATCCCAAAAGTCACAGCGGCTGTGCAGGCGACTTATTTCATCATTTAAAATTTTACGAAAGTATTTCACCGACTCACGTATCCTTCGCACTTCAATAGGTTCGCCTGGAGAAGATTCCTCCAATTTGTAAATGCTTTCACGTTTCTCACGCTCCTTCTTTGCGCTGACTTTGCCTCGGGATACGGTCACAAATGGACTCATATAGTTTGATGGTCTGTTGTCGTTCTCGTTTGTGGGCGTTGTATTCAAATCAAGTGGTTCGACCAGGGGTGCACCTGCTGATGTGGATGTGATATTTTCACACTGCAAGTCCTGAGCGTTTTTACTGTTCAGGGAAACTGGCTTGGAGATCTCATTATCATCTTTTGATGGAGAAATCAAACTTCTCTGTGCATTTCTTGATTTTCGTTTCGGTTCTTTGTTTAGATCTCTGTTCGCTTGACTAGGTACGGCTTCTACAGACAAGTTCGAGTCGATTGGACTAATAATTTCACCAAAATCTTCCTCAGTCGATAATTTCGGGTTTTGGGATTTGCGGCCAGTTGATGTGAAGAAATTGGAAAGCATACCCCCAAAATTTATATCTTGGTTTGAAGCCTTGCCATCTTTATTAGGCGTTTTGCTCTCTGACGCAGATATAATTAATTTTGGAGGACGCAATCTATTCCTAGGCACATTTTCTTTAACATATACAGTTTTCTGCTGCTTATTGTTAGTATTTTTTTGTGTCGGATTCACAATCTTGGCACAGTTTTGTTTTGAAGCAGGAATATTGGTTTTAAGTGGCGCCAAAGGTTTTCTAAATACCTTTGGACCTTCCTCTTGTTTTTGCTTCGTATTTCCCATAATCTGCTCGTTTTTATTTGTTTTCTTAGAAACTGCAACTTTACCAACTTTTACATCTTTACGTCCTGTAGGAGGGTCAAATTTATAAGCGGGATCCCCTAGAGAACTTTTCACCGCAGACACAAAAGGCCTGGGCTTCACTTGTTTTGATGCCTTTAATTTATCTTTTTCAGCCTTCCACGCCAGGTATTTTTCTAAATAGGCTTCTTGCTTGGTTTTTCTATCAATCCTGTTTACCTTTTCCCGTCGTTCGTCATTATTTTTGATAATGCTGTCTTTTAGATTCCTACCCGACAAGAACAAATCATTCCTTTTGGTGGATCTCTCTTGATTTAGTTTTAAATTCCTTCGTGTTTTAGCTGTTGAATTAAGAACGTTACTATTGCCTAGTTTATACAAGGCGCGATAATCCATTTTATTGCAGTTTTTATTGAAAAATTAGTTTATTTACACCAGCCGAGAAAAATGCGCTCTACACTTAAACCACTCTGAAATTCCACTAAAAACTGCACCACAGTCGAATTCTTATTGCTTTTGTACTTTCCATCCAAATATAATAATTACTTTTAATATAATTCCCTTTTAAAATCAAACTTTAAACACAAACCCCAAAAACTCTGACAGCAAACACCGCACATTCGAATTTATTTGAATTACCGTTTTCTGGCATTACCGTTTTTTGGCATTTTGCAAGATAACAAGCAGCATTAATAATTCGATATTTTGTAATGGTAAAAAATACTGACACATGCTTCAATTTCTGCATTAAAATGCAATTATTCAAAAATATTTTGTACAAATTTCCTCATAGGACTTATGATTTTGCTGAAAACACTTCTCTAACAAGATATTTCAATAGAAAACAAAGAGGGTTTTCAATATTGGCACTCCTGAGAGCTCCCCAAAACGCGTGAGACAGAAAGAAGAACAATCGAATTCGCTGCGACGGTGTAGTGAAGCACGAATTGAAAAGGTTGTTTTTCGACGGGAAATTTGCTCTTTCGCACATATTTTTAACGTAAATTCACTTTAAATTCTATAAAGGGAGGTTAATGCATTCTTTAGTTGGGAAAATGTCGGTATTATAGCGAAAAGTAATAATTTTCAACGCGTTCATGTTTCCCATAAATCTTGTCATCGCGCAGCCATTTGTCACGGAAAATTGGAGAGTTTGTTGAAGCCTGAGTTGTGTTCTGTAATTTTACCTGAAAATTGAATGCTAGAAGAATTTTAAAATAATATTCCAGTAGAAAATTACTGCTCAGTTGTTTGATTTTCTTTGATTTGAATAATTCATTTAGTGGTGTTGCAGAAAATCGAGAGGATTTCTTTAATTTTTCGATTTTTTGTTAGAGCCTCCGAGGGCACTTAAGAGGTTTTTCCTTTCCTTGGAAGGTTGATGCTGTGTGAACCGAATAGTGGGGGTCCCTTTGTGTTTACATTTTCGGGACGTAATTTACACAGGGCCACCCTCTGAAGGATAATTTGCAATTGTTCCAGGCTTTCGTAAAAAGTTTGTGAGAAACTGTCAGGCACGGTTGTTTTTAAGCGGGTTTCGATACTCTGGTGATTCGCAAATTTCGAACCTATGAATTTCCCTTTGTAGTCGCAAAAAGGATAAGGTAAGTGGCTTTCTCTTAGCAATAAGTGTTTCTCATTCAATTTGAAATTTTATCCGTTACCGTTTAAGTCTCTTGGGGCAGGCACTATCAGCCTTCAAGCCAATTAGATTTTGGCCTTCTTTTGTAAATTGGGTAAGGAAATTGTGGAACTATCTTTGAATATAATCGTTGGACTACTGTCCGTAGTCGTAGAAAGTAATAAGCCTGCTCTTAATAACCTTCGAATGTCCTATTTCAAGGCCTTTATATGTAAAAATTGAAAAGCTCTGAAGAAATGCGTGCGACACGTTCGTAGGATCTCAGTTAATTGTCTTCATGCGGAAGAGATGGTAATGTTTCCCGAAATTAATTGGTAGGCATCTATTTCTCGCAGTTCTTAAGATAAACAAAATCCCAAGGCCCTGTTTTTGGGATCTCTATGCAGCTTTAAATTTGATGAATTTAAAGAATTTTTTAACCAGCCTAGGTCTTTTGATAATATGCAATTTTGTTTACCTTTTAGCAGAAATATAGGAACAAGTGGAAAGTGGTCATCTTTATAGCAGAATAGAAAGTACTTATTTTGAGCGTTGAACAACATACAAAAAAAAACAATTTTCTGGTTTTCGCTGAAATACCTGCATTCGTAGCCGACTTGCTATGGAGTACTTCCTGTTAAATTTATTTACGATTGCTCTCGAAAATGGGTCAGTTAATTTAAAATAACGTCTGAAGTTAGTTCCCATAACTAAAATATACAACTTGGCGCAGTAGTTAGCCAGTATTTGACCAAGTGAGGTGAACAAATAAGTATTTCATGAAGAAAATTGGAATTCATTTTTTAATTTTAAGTAAGCGGCAATTAATGTATGGAAATTGTTATCTGTTCCTTATTTTAATTTGAACTCTAAACGAGAAAAAAAGTTATAACTAGTTTAGAGCAATTATGTTTTTACTCTAGATGTATGGAAGAATAGAATGTAATGATTGAATTCTGACTTATTCTCGCAATGGCAAAGAAAAAACTTTGAAAATTATGTAATTATAAATGAATATGATACGGGCTGATTTTTGAGGAATACTCTGATCAATCTATTAAGATAATTTATTAGTAGCTCAACGTTTCGACTCTTGTTCAAGAGCTTTTTAGAAGAAGTAACCCGTTAAGTGTGGCGTCACGCATTACCGTGTTAATAGAACAACTTTTGTCTAAACATTTTGTTCGAAAATATATAATTACTGAGTATTGACGCAAGGGGTTGCTTGACCTTGAGGGGACCTCTATTCAAAGGTAAACTTTCATGCTCTCTTCATTTCCGGTGTTAAAAATGGAGTATTACACATGACATTTGACCCGGAATCCAGTTTAAGGTCTCTCAAGGTATTCTAGAGTACGCACTGTAGTTAATTTTGCGTTAGCAATGAAAAGAATTTCCATTTAATAAATAAATTAAAAGTTTCGTACGGCCACCTGCTGGAGGAGTTGCCCGATTTGGTCCATTTTCTACCATAACATTTTAATTTTATTAGAGTATCTGTGTGCAGAATTTTGTCCATCTACCTCGAAGCATTTTTATTTTAGAAAAAAAACGATATTTGATATAGCTAAAGGTTGCATATGGCAACCCTGTGAAAGAGTTATCCAATTTGCCTATTTTCGAAACCCACGGTATAGAGAACACAAGGTATGGTAAGCCCAGGTTCCGGCATTTTTGTTTACGTTTTCTATGCATTTTATTGGTTTGAAAAAGTAGATCTCTAAGATAAAAATTGTTACCTATGCCATCGGCCAAGCAATAAGGGAAAGACTAGTCAGCTCCTAAAGCAGATCCTGAACACCTTTTCACTGCTCTGGGCCCAGCGATGCTTTGCCCGAGAGCTGTAGACTGTGAAGGGTTTATTGCTTGCAGTAAAGAGTGGGAAAGATGGAAGGTATCAGGCG
>QYTT01095497.1:37463-52475 GCA_006980735.1 Dasypogon diadema
CCCAGCTGCATAAATTGAAATTGTCAGTTAGAATTTCTAACGGTCATTGATAACAACTGAGGCAAATAGCAAAAAATGTTGTTACTCTTCCCACATATATTTTTTTAAGGTATTGCCTAAGCTCAGGGGACAACTCTATGGTGCACACAGTACAGCTTAGGAGGAGGGAAATTGGGGAAGAGGAAGATTGGGAAGTTAACCTGACAAATGTTGCAAGTGAGCCACAATTTTATTGGCATGAAGTTACTTGGCTTCGCAAGTATAATTCTCGTCAGTAGAAATTGCCTAAACCACTGGTACCCATATATATCGCAGCGGCCTGTGCAGGATTTGATCTCACGCCAGCAGAGGAGAAAATCTGCAAATGTACGTCCCTATATTGAGCTATCCAGAGTACATAGCGTTGTACGTTGCTGCTTGGCAGATCGATGGATGCTAAAGTATAATTCTTTCCGCTGCTTCGAACTCCTGCTTTTTATTGCCAAATGAATTTTTGTAGAGAAAATGTATTTCTTTATGTTGCCCACACAAAAAAAAATCCATAGGTGTCAGATCGTGAGATCTTGGTGATCAGTTGATAGGTCCACCTAGTTAATAGATACTGTCCGAGTCATTTTATGCGTTACTGTATCGCGTTTTAGCTAACTCCAATTTTATTTTTATTGGTTTGAAAAAGTAGATCTCTAAGATAAAAATTGTTACCTATGCCATCGGCTAAGCAATAAGGGAAAGACTAGTCAGCTCCTAAAGCAGATCCTGAACACCTTTTCACTGCTCTGGGCCCAGCGATGCTTTGCCCGAGAGCTGTAGACTGTGAAGGGTTTATTGCTTGCAGTAAAGAGTGGGAAAGATGGAAGGTATCAGGCGAGGCATTGATGGGATTCGTAGAAAAGTCTTGGTCAATGCCTATGCTCTTTGTGATAGGTTCCAGTTTTTGTTAAAAAAAGTATTCATCTATACCTGTTGTAAAAATATAATACCTATAGGGATTTTTAGGTGGGCGGAGTTAAAGTCTACCACTTCTTATTTTAATAAGAAAACAAGTTACATTTAAAGTTTTAATATTCGTTTCATCTCTATTTTTGCTATTAATAATTATTATAAATTTTCAGATCCTTTTTTGAAGTTACACAAGTTGCGATCCTGATCAATTTAAAAAGAACAGGATGGTATCAACGCGCCAGATGAGTACAACTGGCTCGTGTCATGGTGGATCTGGTTCTGGAGATGAAGGTCCTTCATCTACTACAACTAGACTCTCTGTAACCACCAGACATCAGGCTAGTTATGCTCTATCAACAGTGACGGCGCCTTCATCTCGGTTGCATGGGATAGCAAACTCTTCATCCAAAAATAATGAGGATGATGGGAAAACATCCCAACAGAGGGTCTTTCTGTTAGATCTACCAATGGAAATTTTGGACAAGATTTTTTCATATGTAGGCTACAAGAAAGTTGGGCAAATGAGAGTGGTAAGTGGTGTATTTTTCTAGTTTTTCTTTTTTAAATTTTGTTTATGAAAAATGAAATTTTTATATTTAAGGAGAAAGAAAGCTCTACTACCTTTAATATTTGTAGCAAAAACTAAATAGTGTTAAATGTTTTCCTTATATTTTAAACCACCATACTTTAAAATATAAATTTTGCAAATCTCATACCCAGACCCATACCATTCTTTCGTTTATTAGGTATCAAAACAAATGAACCAGGTTTGCAGTGCCATTCTAAATTCAACATTTTCCAAGCTTCAGACCCAAATATTGAACCGTTTTCAAACTGTCAAAGCGAAAATGCCGCGCCGTGAGTCCGCCCGACGTAATCACCCGTTGGCATGCGAATGTGACATAATTGAAACATGCTATATGAGGCTTTCCTTACTGCAGATGACCTTTGGCAAACATATCGAACGAAAACATTGTTGCTTTTTTCCAGGAGGAGTAAGTGGACCAATATTTTGTTCTCTTTTGCTAAACTTAATTTAAAAATTCTTTTAGATTTTGGATGAGGTTTATGATGTTTTAAATTACATACGGACCGCGCCGAAATTAGAACGTCCTTATAAGGTTACAGATGAGCTGTTTGATCTCTCTACGATGGCTATGGAGTATTTTAAGGAACATATTGAGCCCAATTTACCAGATATCGCGTATTTCAGTAAAGATTTTTTCGATCTAGCATGTAAATTGCAAGACTTCTATATAATACCAGAGCAATGTTTTAATATCTCTTACCTTTTACAGCGAAAAGCAAACAGACATATTCGCTCAAAACAGTATCTGAGCTGTCGGAGAGCTCATCCCCTTCACCACCGCAAAGCAACATGGTTTTACGCAAAGGCATTCGTAAAATCAAGCAGGGTATGAAAATGTATAACAATCAATTAACAGTGCTCCGAAGTGAATTGCGGAACTGCAAACGTAAATCGTCGGAGCAAGGCAAACAAATTGCAGAGCAACAGAAACTGTTGGCTGATCAACAAAAACAGACCTTAGAATACGCGAATCGATTAGATGAAAATGATAAAAAGAATGAGGAGATGTCTCGGAAATTTTCTACACTATTGCAGGTTTGGCTTTGTAATTTGCAATTCCAATTTAATTATTAAAATGTTGTACTTTCAGGAGCTAAATAAGTGTAAGACAGAACTTCAGTACTGGCGGTCAAAAAGTCCAGCTGTACAAATATGTACTTCCTGTGGTACGAAAATTTCTCCAGTAGCACCCGAGGACTACCAGGCTCTTGTGAATCAGGGAGTTAAGCCAGAGGACATTAATATTAGCATTGATGATGTCGAAGACAGTGATACGAGTAATACGTTATCGGATTCCGGTGTAGACAATCGAACTAGCACGGAATTCGTATACCCAGATGAAGCAACAACAGCAAAGCTTTTGGCTTCCCATCCAGTGAGAAATTTAAAACGCCATCACGAAGAGACCGTGACTTCTTCATCCAACCTCTCGTCAATTGTTGCCACTGATGTTGCAGCTATTTTATCTACAGATCTCAATTTAGGTTTACAGACGAATCTAAAACCTCCTAATTTTGCCAGTGGTGGCTGCGCCGGTGGAGGATACAGTGGGGTAGAGACACGTCACAATAGTCAGACACTGAACAGTGCTCTAAATCCATCCACTTCATCTTGCACCACAGCAGATGTAACCCCTCATAGTAGTGTAAGTAGTGAGACAAAAAAGGCACGCAGAGTACAAAGCAAGGGTAGTAGGTGTCATAATTTAAGTAGCAAACGCAACAAATAAAGTTTTATTTATGTTTATATATAAAAAAACAAGGATAGATGCAAAAGTAAATTATATTTTTTAATTAAAACAGTTTAAATACAACTAAAAGAAATGAGAGTATACAAAAAATAAATTTTTTATTGTACTTTTTAAATACGATGAGACATTGCACTACTGTTACTAGGGCGTTCTTTTCTGCTCATACTATGACTTCAACATTCCAATGACTCCAAGGGATTTCGAACTGGAGTTTGGATATTCTCGTGAACTGGTTATTAGGCACTGATAAATAATATTGGGGTGCATATGTAACTAACCCGCATTGGGATGGACCTTTTAACCCTTTGAATTATTTGCTTAGATATTCAGAGTGAGATTATATTTATAACAGCCCCAATTTGTCTCTGATCCTTCTCTTTTCCTAAGGATTGTGAAATAAGTCGAAAAGATATAAGTCCAACTTCAGTCTGACAAGGATAGAAAGAAATCTTTAGTATAAGAAAAGTTCCACAGTTCACGCTTTAGTAGTTTTTGGTGTTGCCTCGACCAGAACATAGCGGGAAATGCCCTCCGACGATGATATGACTGTTCTGGATAAAGACTAGTTACTAGAAGATTGGACACTGCGCGTTACTTTCCTTATCTTTTTGTGATCTGGTCCCGTTATGCAAAAAGTAGATAGAAATTGGTAGTGACAAAGAGAAAGGAGACAAAATTGAATTGGACAAACAATGACTGCATCAGAGATCGCCTAACGAAGAGCGCGTAGTAAAAAGGTCAAGAATACATAAAAGAAGTGTACACAATTGTGTCTAAGACCGCCTTTGAAAGTGCATTATAAAAAAGTGGTGTAATCATTCTTTCTCTAGTCCATTTTGATAAGAATAAAGAATTGACATTATGCAATCTGATTTCTTTGTTTTGTTTAAAATGCATATGTATTGTCTAGTCTTCTTAAAAAGCTAGTCTTCGGTTGGTTTTGGATCTCAATGTCTGCCTGTTAGTATGTAGAAACCCCTACATTTATAGCAGCTTAATGAGCCGTTCAAAAGGTACATGATACACCAGTTTGACAAACATAATTTCGGGAAGAAGGCGTTTAAAGTTTAAGTTTATAGTAATTGCTTTTTTACAGGATTGGGTCATATTTCATGAGTTACAAAACTGTACTCGTTCTGCTATCTATGTGAATTTATTATACCGCATTTACCTATGTGCAGGCTGTGTCAGGCGTACTAAATTTTCGACCGATCCAGGGCATACGATGCAACTTTTGAAACAATTCGAATACCGTAGAATCGTTTTAGGACCTTATTCTTGACAGTTCAGGGGTGCAAAAAATGTACAAGCGGTGTAACATATTACTTAGCTGCTACTCCTAACACCTGTCAACCGACAAATATGCACCCACTGTTAGTGGGTTGTCGTTAATTTTAGTTTCATTGGCTTTAATTTATCTAGAATACAAAAGTAAAGCTCTGTTAACTTTCTTGTTAATATTTTGATGTGTTTTCTTATTATTGTTTTTCCATATTGCTATTTTCTTTTACTGTTAAGAAGTCAGCCTTTAACGGATCTTGAAAATAAATAAATTTTAAATTTTCAGGCATTTTAGAGACTGCTTTTCAAGATTACTTAAGTAGTACTGACTAGGATTTAAAAAATTTCGAAAATTTACGTTAAAAATAATAACTTTTTAAAAATTTAAAGCCCCGATTGGATAACTCAAATCAATCGCAGCAGGTCAAACGTATGTAGGTATTATTAAGAAGAATTCTGAGAACGAGTGTTTGCCGATTCCGCATCTTCCATCTGGAAATTGTTACTGAACTACGATGAAAATCTTCTCGGGGAAATATAATTCTTTCGTACGACTCCCGGCGACTTACTGTTATAATTACGTTAAAAATTCCTGGAAGCTCACTGAGGATCCTCATATGACTAATAATATTTTTCCCTCGCCCTTATCTATATTGTTGCTGAACTGGGGTCTAACAGAGCCTCTAAGGCTGGTAAAGTTGATTCTATATTTTCTTCTTTTAAGTTTAGACCACCTTATTACACGATTATTTAGCGGATACGGAAAATGCTACAGACTTTCGAGAACAACCTCATTCTGGAAATTACATCAAAAGCCGTGGGCATGTTTCTAGGGAAGAAATTCAAAATATTGCATCTAATTAAAAAAAACTAAATATTTTTATGAAACGAATGATTGGTATTAGCTTAGACGCTTCCGTCAGAAGTAGTTGTGAAATTATTTTGTTAAAAACAAAAATTGTAAAAAAACAGTCCAAAAATATTTGTACGTTTTTATTAACTCACTTTCTCTGTCCGCGAGAAATCTTGCAGTCAACATTTCGATTAGTTCTTAATAACCTAGAGCTTTGAAATTTTGCATAAGTGTATGAGACCGGTGACAATGCAATATAGTTTATCTAACATTATATGGCGGACGACCTAAAATGGCATATTACCTTTTTTTCAAAACCCCCTTGATATGGGTGTCAAATGAAAGGGTTTGACGAGTAAAATGCGATTAGCTATGTAACGTCATTTAAATTAAAACTTAAATTACAAAATTAACCAATACACCCAACGTCAAGTTGTAAGCAACACAGCGATGACTGAATGGCATAGACGTATATAGAAATACTATGTCGCTAGCGTTTAACCTCAGGGCAACGGGCACACCTTGTTGTGTCCCTCTATTGGATTTCGGAGAGGTTAACCGTTTTTTATCTCCAATTCTCGTGGAAACAAAAATAAATAAGTACAATAAAAATTTAAAATAAACTGAAACTTCGGCAACGATTCAAGCAAAATCCACAAAGGGCAATGAGAATGGAAAACGAACAGAAACCGTAATTCCTATATACCTAATTGGAATTGTTTGTTGACAATGGTATAATTGTAATATATACATTCTACATTACACATGCACTTATATGTTCTTACAAATGCCTTAAATGCGTCATATTCGTGTCTGTGACTTTTTCGAGAAAAGAACGCCCTCGATTCACTCCAAATTGGCAACCAATGTAATCATAATTCCAATTTTTATAATCACCCATTATAAATTTGTTCTAATTTGAATTCGGTCATGTATTTTTATATAAGACCTTGAGCGTTACGTTCTAAAAGTTGTTTGCCAGTAGCCCTTTTCGCTTAATAGATGTACAGAGAAATCATTTAAGATTTTGTGAGAGTAACTCTAGTAAGGTGTAAATATTAAAATTTTTAGAATGTTTTAAATTCTTTATGTAATATCGTTAAGGAATTTTTGGCCAAGCATCCTCATATTTATATGCATGAGTATGCGGTAAAAGCGCTAAAGGACTTTAAGAATAAAGTAAAAAATGTTTGCGGCAATATACGAGCGAAAACAACAATTTGTTTCTTCTCATAAATGTTGTAGATGTACAAAACAATGTAAATATGAACCAAAAAATAAATATAGTTAAAGAAAATCCAAGGCACAGTCTCCACAATTTTAGAAAACAACGTACCAACGTAATTTTGAAGCTGGTGTAATTTGTAGGTATTTTATTAATTATAAAGTTTAAGTAAAACATTCAGGAAACAGAGGAAGTCGAAAAGATTTAAAAACAAGGTTAAAAAAATACAATTTGTAAAATCAAAATTTCCCAATATTTTTACACGTAAAATGTTATTATAAAGTAGAAATAATAAAAATACAGAACTGATTAAAAAAAAGAACTTTTACAGTTTAAAACTCATTAGTGAAGGGAAGCACATCGACGGTCCTAAGCAAAAATATGCTAACTCAACTACGACTTATATTTTTGAGCAAATAACATTTTGGGTTCATTTCAACCTCCTCTCCGTAGCATATTTTAGTTATTTTTAAAAATACCCGTGCAAAATCATGCCATCTTTAGCCATCTCCTGAAAAAGTTAATTTTTGAGTTAGCCTAGTTTTTCTTGGGACCATCGACATGTACCATTTGTCAGACGTGCCCATTTCTAAATGACGAATGAGATAAATAATTGGCGTTGGTCTAGTACATAATTACATCCTCGTTATTTTTAAAGATTCTAAATAAAAAATAACAGTGAAGTGACCAGTATTAGTTTTTCTTACAAAGGTTACGGAACTCCAACAAATGTTCCGGTCAACACACCAAAGTTATGAATCTGCATCTCTGGATATTTTGAATGCTAAAGGGCCATTCTGCACGAGAAATGAGACCTTGAAATGGGTTATCTCGAAAACGGAGCCAGGTGGGTACATGTCCTACATTAAATTAAAGGAAAACTTATGAGGATTCTTAATCATGTAAGAAAAATGCATGTGAATTAGAGCTTTTTTGAGAAATTTGCGTATTTATCTAACAAGGGGTAAAAATGCACTCATTTAAAAGGCTCTAGTGTACTCTAGGGTATGGCGCCAAAGTCATATAAACCTGGACGCCCGCTTGGTCACTTTAACTGGGACACTGTGTGTAACAAGTTTAAAAGTTTGGCAAATGAGTGATTGTATCGCCTTGTTTTCAACTGTACTAAATGTACAAACGAGTCGCGATCTAAAATTGCATTTCGCTCTCACCTTTTCCTGTTAAGGTTAAATTGAGTCAACGAAAGGTAAAGGTAAGATACATATATCATATTTGATTTGAAATCATTGAGAGTACTACCACAGGTATGTAGTTTTCGCATTTATTGTGTGCTTATTATTTGGTTAGCTAGCTAAAAATTTAAACAAGAATTTGAATGTTCAAAAAAGGGTTATGAAAATCCCTTTAGCCGTACAATTAGGTGCTCCGTTATACTCAGTTTTGAATTTCATTTTTTTAGTACATTTGACCTTTGGCTATACAACAAAATAAAATTTAATTGCACAAATTTGCCTGACATATATTTTTGTTTATTATGCGGTTTATCCCATATTACGATCGAAGTTGTTTGAAATCTGGAAAGAGAAACCGGATACAACAAAACAAAAGGGTTGGGTCGTAAGTCTTAAGTCGTGAACCCTCAACATAAAGAGGAGTAAGAGGAAAAGACTTTTCAAACAAGTGCTCTGGGGAAAAAAACAATAAATCTAGCTGAAGTCAAGTTCTCCTAAAGAACTCTGTTTTGCTGCCCAAGCAAGTATGCATTCTGAAGAAGAAAAAACTCCCTTTTATTGGGACAATGAAATTCAATCAAAATAAAATGCTTTCTCGGCAAATATTGCTGATATTTATAATAGTTTTATCTTCGAGAGGTAAATAAACTGTTTTTGCAATTGAAATTACGGTGAGCAAACTTCTTTAAAGATGTGAGAGCATTTAAATTCCAAAAATTTCACGTTTATTCAAATTCCAATTCTTCTTGCATATTTCTGAATGATGAAAATCTGCGTACTGCGTACTCAAAGTATGCGATTTAGTCAAACTTGCTTCTAATTTCACATTACGACTTGATAGTTGCTTTCCCGATTTTAAGAAATCTGAAAAATATCACAAAATCTCACTATATACATTTTATAAAGCAAGAAATATTTTTAGACAAATGTTGGAAGGTACGCATGGGCACTTCAACCACAACAGTGCAAATATAAAAGGAACATGCATGATGGATGATGCTGTAAAGTGCAATGCGAAACTTCGACAACTTTTATTTGTTTATGTGCCGAATTCTTCCAATAACAGAATGAGATAAATTTAGCTAGATGCACTGGCAACCAGAGGCGTTCTTGAAATTTCTACAAAATAAAGAAGATTTAAGTGGGCTAACTTTAGAATTGCTTCTGCGTTAGTCGGCACCACTGAATTTTTAAGATTGGTAAAATCTCGAAAGAAGTTTGGTTGAATGCAAGAGTTGTGTTAAAAGTCGCGGAGCTCTAGTCAAGTACGTACATATGATTTAAGGCATTGACGATCATGTCTGATAACTTCAGTGAAAAGTGTTGTTCAAGATATAATGAAACAATTGGAAGGTATTCAATCCAGTGGAGATGTTGAATTTAAATATTTCAAATAAAAGTGTTCTACAGGTATATCGAAGCTACAAGTGATATTTCAGAAGGTGAGATAATTCTGGCAGAAAAGCCAATCTTCATTATACCACAATGGGAATCTGCAGTGCGTTGCTCAAATTGTTTCCAGGAATCCATGAAAACATGCAGGTACATAGATAATAGGGGCAATGAGAAGTTATGCTTATTAAACTTCGTTAAATCGTTTTAGCAAATGTAAAATTTTTCCACTATGTATAAATTGCACAAATCATTTGTATTCGGACTGCGAGTTTTTTGAAAAATTGGAAAATATACCCAAGAATTTCCTTATCGAGAATTTCACTACATTTGGAGTACTAAAATGCCTCCTTTTATCTGAACATCTCGGAATGGAAGAGACCTGGAACCGATTTTTGGAAATGGAGTCACACCTTGAAGAAAGGCGAAATACTGATGTGTGGAGGGAACATGAAAAGAATGTAGTGGAACCACTTCTTAATTCAGGCATAGTTCAATATTTTAAGAAGTGCAAATTAGATTCCGAGTTGATACAGACGATTTGTGGAATTCTTGACGTAAACACTTTTGAGGTACGAGGTCCAGATGCAGAGACACTTAGAGGTGTCTACATTTCTGCATCACTTCTGGCTCATGATTGTGTTGCAAACACCTTGATATGTGTTGATGGCAACTATAACATGAAAATGTATGCAACTGTACCTATTCGACGAGGAGAAATCGTCTATTACAATTATACTAACCCACTTCTAGTAAGTATCCTTGAATTTAGCTTGGAGAAAAATTGCAGTAAAACTGTAATTGTATAGGGAACTGTCCAACGAAAGGCCCTCCTCAAAATAGGAAAATATTTTGATTGTGGCTGTAAGAGATGTCAGGACCCCACGGAACTTGGATCCTATATGAGTGCGCTTACGTGTTTGCAATGTAAAGGGTACATGTTATATTCAGATTCTAATTGGGCGTGCAGTAAGTGCTCAAAAACACTACGGAATGAGCAAGTCGAAAAAATTTTGTCTAATGCTAATGACGAGATTCTGCAAGCGGAGGGTGATATTCGGCAAATGGAACTACTTATTGCTAAGTACACTCCTATTCTCAATCCTAATCATTACTTGATAATAGATTTGAAGCAAAATCTGGCCTCAATTTTAAGATCGATTTGTCTAAATGCAATTTCTAAGCCTGGAAAAGCAGTTTTAGAACGGAAACTACAGTTATGCGAAGAAATTCTTTCCGTCCTCAAGATAATTCAACCAGGACTATCGAGGCTAAAGGCAATAGCAATATATGAGTACTTTATACCTTTGGTTGAGTTAGCAAAAAGGAAATATGAGGACTTAAGCAGTACACCCGAAGAATATTTGGTAAGAAATGAAGAAGAAAAAACAAAGAAAAAAATTTCAAAACAATGTAACTTTTTTAGTCACAACTTCGAAAAGGTGAAAACTTGCTTAAGGAAGCTTTGCAAATGCTTATGTACGAACCTACAGATACACCAGAAGGAACACTAGCAAAAAGGGCGTTTCAGGAAATGCAGCAACTTCGAATGAAAATTGATGAACTTTGTACAAAAATAGACCAACAGCGATCCATTTAATTCGAGTATCTCTATTGAATGTAGTTCCTGTTCAAAATAAATAGATTTTAATTCGCATCGCACTTTCTTATTGTTGAGTGGTTTTAGAAAGGAATAGATTGTGATTATTTTCTCGAAATAGATTAAATTGGAAATACAAGTGCTGGTCGATGACTTAGGCAGGTGATATTCAATTCTTTTCTATTTCTGGATAATTCATGTGAACTTTATCCGAACGGAACTAATTGTGTAAAAAATTTTCAACTGATTTTGGAGTTTTCTTTGTGAGGCTTGATATATCAAAAAAATTGCTATTTATAAAATAATTTAATTGTAAATAATTTTTCTGAAAACAGTCAGTAATCGGTAAGCACTCTCAAGTCTATTTGTACAATTCACTTCACACCTCACACAAGTGTTTAAAAGTGGTACAAATTCCTGATACTTAACAATAATATCCTCAGGTATGGGATATAAAAATCCCTCGCTCGCATTTCCGTATAAATCCTCACGTAACAGTTGGCAAATGGCGTAAATATTTATGTCGCTCTCATGATGTGAACAAATTTCCGAAGGTGCATAAGCAAAGCAACCGTTACATTCAATAATCTCATGCTTCTGGACAGTTTCCCATTCAAGAAGAGAGATATTCCTTTTTACATGATACAGCGAGTCTACAACTATGACACTATCCAAATCGATAAAAGACACCTTATTTGTTAGTTTATTGTAAACAATGTTGTCAGAATTAATATCGGTTAAGTACAGTTTGTAGCCTTCAAAGCCTTGTGTAAATCTTAAGGCAGCTTCAAGCAGTTGTAATGCAATTCTTATCTTCAAGTCAAAGGGACTTGAGTAGTAGTGCACTAAAGGAAATCCTTCATACGACTCAAATATAGTAAATCCACAAGAATGATAAAACTTTGGCACAGGAAAATTGTTTCTGTATAATATTGGAAGCAGAAGTGGTTGGATGTTGACATTTAAATGCACCCAACTAGAAAATTTTGTTAAATTAACTCCTATCAGTTGGACGAAATCATCAATACTATTAGGTGGACAAAATTGACATCCATCAATACGTGACTTATCGAAAAATAATTCTCGGAGGATTTTTTCACTGTCTTGGTGTTCGCTGCTGATATATGAGTTTGAAGTGGCAAGATGTTTACCAAATCCTCCAAGGATGTAATTGAATTTTTCTGAATTGCCTAAATACTTTATGACAATTTTGGAGTCATTGTCTTTTAATCGACCATATCTAGTCTGTTTTACTCCGAATAACGTATTCAATGATCCAACGAAATCATCATCGAACTCTATTTTGATTTTGAAACACTCCTCGAATGATCCTTCGAAACATTCTGGACAGAAACTCTTGTCGTTCTCATAAAATTTTGTAAGTTTCGCTAATTCTTGATCCTCCTTGTTTATTGGGTACTTTAGAATTACTATTAAGTGAAGAAATACTTTAAGGAGCTGTTTGAAAACGGTGTTCATATCATTGGAAGTCTCCGTCGACTAGCTGGATTTTTGGTAAGAAGTAAGAATTCTAAAAATAAATTTTGTTTTAAAATGTTTTCTCTTTAAATATCTTTAAATACTACCATAAAAGCGGATGATTAGAAGAAAACAAAGTGTCGGACTTTTTAAAATCTGAAAATAAAAGTTGGCGAATTGTAAAAACTAATTTATGTACTTTTTTTATAGATGGCAGTATTATTTGAGTAATTTTTGTTTAAGAGGGATCAACAGAGTGACTACCGAAAAATAGGTGATTTTTGAGAATTAGTTTTGGCTTACATACAGATGGCAGAAATTTCAGTGGTAGTGAAAAGTATCGAAAAGTATTGACTTTGACTTCTATTATGAATTGTTTTACTACAAAATTTCAAGTTCAGAGTAGTTTTATAGCTCCGTTTGATAATGCTCTATCTCCGTTTAATCATTTGTATAAAAACACAAAAATGTGGTTTAATCTATATTAGTGTAGGTTATGATAAAAATTAGTAAATAGAACCTTTTTGTTCAAGGGGCAAAAAATAATAAATATTAATATATAGGAAATAAAATCCGTGCGCTGTACTGAGGAGAATTCTATATAAAAAATAATAATACACACATAAAGACCTTTTATCTGGTACATGTTTAGTACTTTTTGGTATTAAGTGCAATTTTTAAGTTTTACTAGATCAAATCAATTTCTGGTCTATAAAAGCCTTCATCGCTGCTTGTGAAAGGCTAGGATTTCTTAATGGTGTCACACTGTTGTTCCCCCTTAAATAAGTCATTTTTAGAATTGTTTCCTTACTCTATCATCACTATGAAGAAATTAGTGAAATAAGACTTGGAAACAGTACATATTTTTATTCACAGGCACACAACAATTTATAACGACGTATTACATTGTTAAAGAAGCAGAAGCAAACCTAACAAAACATGCCATTTTATAGAAGTGCAAAACAAGTAATGAAGAAGTAAACAAGGGATATTGATTAAAATATATAGTACATCTTCAGGAAGATTAATATTAGCATGAATAATTTTATTATTAAAAATTATCTTATTTGGGATTTTCTTTAAGACAATCCTGGGTAGATGATTTGAACCTTGTGGCCAAAACTCAATTTGATATAATAAAAAGTTGATTGTAGAAAGTTGGGTCATACTGCCGCACAATAGAGCTCCAAATAAATTAACAAATAAATTTAAAAACAATATAGATTTACTACGTTTGCTTAAAAATGGAGAATTTTTAATCGTATTGAAGCGAGCTTTCAGTTCACATTTTGGAAAATATATAAATCATTTTTCGAAAATTTTGGTTGCTTAAAACTACCTATCATTTGTTTGAAAATATTTTGTATGTCATGAGCATGAGCACTAGGTCCGTTTAACAGTTTTACATGACTTTTACACATCATATTCACTTTATTATTTTCCATAATTGTGACATGACCCCCATTAGAAATATAGAAAGAAAATAAACACCTGTAAGTTAATTTTAATAATGAATTACCTTGTATTATATACGGAAATAGCGTAAACATTCAGTTACGACCCCAACTTATGCACTGCGAGCTGCTCAGGACTTTTCCACCTAATCGGAAGCTTAACGTAAACCGTAGAATTTCAATAGAAAGCAACTATCTGTTTAATTCTCAATGAAATCGAACGTTTAAGTTGTGAATACAGTGCATAACAAGTTCGCAATGAGTAGAGAACGCATGCACTTTTGATTGCGCACAAAATGTTGTTAGCCAAGAGTTCATTTTGATTTTGTAGCGACTCCTTTTCTCAGCAGTAAAACAGTGTTGGTGACCTTGATGTGAGCAAGTCATAATTATGAATAAATAAAGTGAGTCAGAATTGGAACACATGATGCAGTCGATATCTATAAATATATTTAGTAGCCATAAACTGATTAAAGAACGTGAGATAAGATTGATTGGATTATGTTAGTCGACTTAGCAAGTATAGGTAAAAAGATAAAATTTACTATGCTTCTTTTATAGCCAATATAAAATTTATGCAGCTATTGATCTATAGTTCAAAAATAGCTTGTTAAAAGTTTCTTTCTTCCAATGCGTTGCATGAAGCTATTTATTACTTTTCGTGATAGTATATTTTTTTTCTAATCCTAAAGACAAAAATCCTCTTTATATTTACAATGTTTTAAAAAATGTGCGCCATTAAATTTACAGTATAAAAGCTTATGAAATAGGCATAAAAAATTTGTCCTTCTCATTTTTCTCATTATGATTTTTCTTCATTGGCATTTTTACTCTCAACGTTATCATCATAACATTGTATAATCGAATTCATAACCATATACCCTTAAAGTGAATAAGAATCATCCGTCCTTTATGGCTTATGCATATTCTTCGGAATCTTTACTGTTTGTAAAATAAGACATTGTGTTGAAATTATTTGTTTTCTTTATCTTTGATATTTTTAAGGAGAATCGAATATAATAGAAGGAAAATAATTTTTCTTCCAAGACCTCCTGCCAAGATGTGGGGCTACAGCCCCACAATCAAACCAAAGAAAAAATTGATATTATTCAGGTATATACATATAAATATATGTACATATTTACACACCAAATGTGTGCTTATTTTTAAGAAAACATGATGCTCCAATTATTATTTTTATCGCAATACAATACTACTTTCAGACAGATTTTTTTTTTTTTTTTTTTTTTTTTT
>QYTT01095497.1:52495-64280 GCA_006980735.1 Dasypogon diadema
ATAATTATGAATAAATAAAGTGAGTCAGAATTGGAACACATGATGCAGTCGATATCTATAAATATATTTAGTAGCCATAAACTGATTAAAGAACGTGAGATAAGATTGATTGGATTATGTTAGTCGACTTAGCAAGTATAGGTAAAAAGATAAAATTTACTATGCTTCTTTTATAGCCAATATAAAATTTATGCAGCTATTGATCTATAGTTCAAAAATAGCTTGTTAAAAGTTTCTTTCTTCCAATGCGTTGCATGAAGCTATTTATTACTTTTCGTGATAGTATATTTTTTTTCTAATCCTAAAGACAAAAATCCTCTTTATATTTACAATGTTTTAAAAAGTGTGACAATGTAAATCTTATATCGCAGAGAATATTCGAATCGAATCGGATTTTTCGTAGATTCTCCGAAAAAGTTTTCTTATGTTTCTATAGGGGCATCAGGAGACTTTGATGGCCCATTTATCGGGCTTTCGTAACCTGGATATGTGGCACTTGAGTGACCTCTCACCGATCTGAAGTAATCGCATGGAGTGTCATCACACAATGTGTGCCATTTTTATGTGAAGTCTTAGGAATAGCGCCATTAAATTTACAGGATAAAAGCTTATGAAATAGGCATAAAAAATTTGTCCTTCTCATTTTTCTCATTATGATTTTTCTTCATTGGCATTTTTACTCTCAACGTTATCATCATAACATTGTATAATCGAATTCGTAACCATATACCCTTAAAGTGAATAAGAATCATCCGTCCTTTATGGCTTATGCATATTCTTCGGAATCTTTACTGTTTGTAAAATAAGACAGTGTGTTGAAATTATTTGTTTTCTTTATCTTTGATATTTTTAAGAAGAATCGAATATAATAGAAGAAGGAAAATAATTTTTCTTCCAAGACCTCCTGCCAAGATGTGGGGCTACAGCCCCACAATCAAACCAAAGAAAACATTGATATTATTCAGGTATATACATATAAATATATGTACATATTTACACACCAAATGTGTGCTTATTTTTAAGAAAACATGATGCTCCAATTATTATTTTTATCGCAATACAATACTACTTTCAGACAGATAAAAATAATTACAATAGAATTACATGAAACAGCATGATCATCATAAGATAAAGCATGTTAATTATAGGTTCCCTTTGATACGAAATGTAATGAATAACAAGGAATTGAAGTATTAATTTAACTATTATATTAAAGTGGTTTTCCTTTCTTCCCTAGGTTACATTGTCGAAAATATTTAAAGACGCCTAAGCGTTATAACGGAGCTAGCTGGATTTTTTTACGCTTTATTATTTCTAACCTCCTTACAGTTGTATGTCCACCTTGTGCAAAGGAATAAATATTATTTTACTTATTTAAATTTAATGCTATTTATTGTAAGAGCTTATCAAAAAAGGTTTCAAACATGGGTCATAATAGCTGCCAATGACCGCATGAGTTAACAATGATAAAGAATGCAATAATTAAGAGACCCCGTCTTGTTGAACAAGTTTAAGGAGCCTCTGATAATGTGTGTCTATGAAAAATTTACACAAGCATCAGCCAGCTTTATATATAACTTTGTCTCAGAAAAAAGTTCTCTTGATCAAAACTAGATCTGCAAGCAGATGATGACTCCTGCAAGCCATCAAAAAGAACCAAATTCGAGTTCAAGGTAAATAGCGTATCGGAACCGGCAACTAAACAATACACAACTACTAGAGCGGACACAACTACCTGTATGACGACATATGGAACTAAACCATTGAAAAGTCCGCAAGTGCCAATTATAAA
Organism: Dasypogon diadema; assembly: GCA_006980735.1. Classification (NCBI taxonomy): domain Eukaryota; kingdom Metazoa; phylum Arthropoda; class Insecta; order Diptera; family Asilidae; genus Dasypogon; species Dasypogon diadema. Next base: position 54,288 of record QYTT01095497.1, read on the forward strand.
ACATAAACAGAGATTTAAACTTGAAAAGTTGCATATGATAAATGTACTGCAACATAAGCACCACATCATGCTTTATTTACTCATTGAGCAAAACAAATCGTTATCTAATTCTAATCCCAAGAAATTATTCATTTTGCTCGTTCACACAAAACTGCCTCTACTAGCCGTGTTTTGTGTACATCGATGCCTATGTGAAGTACTTGATTCTCGTTCTCCGAATCCGAATAAGCAAAGCAGCAGATACAGCTCTCAGGCGGTTAAACTTCTCGTCGTTTTAGAATGAGGACAGTCTGCGTCTAGAAGCACAACTATGATCAACGATTGATCATCTCAGCAGCAAGAATTGAAATATTTATATTTTAACGTGTGAGCAAATATCGTTAACAGCAAAAAGAGGAAAAAAAAACAACCGAGCGTCGAGTTTATGTAACCTTAGAAAATAAGTGATCTTATACCTGCAATTGAAAACTGATCAGCATCAAGACTATATATAATTTTAATTTGACATTGAGTTAAAGTGATTACCAGAAATGTTTTAGTGAATTGTACGGACTAGTGTGACGAGCGGTTTTAGTTTTTTCTTCTCCGCCTGTTGAGGACTGGAGAGCTTGAAACTAATTTAACGTAAACAGCAGCGCAGCTGATCATGGTATGACAACACTTTTGATACTAAATTTGACCGCATGTATTCAGAGAAAAATTAAATTTCGTTTAAAATTCACACGTGTGGGTTGTTTTTCTGTTAAATGTAGGCCGACTAAAAAATTGAGTTCATTGCTTTATTTAAAAATTTGATTGTTTCGATTAATTGTGATTGATACGACATAATTTTCTAATTTAAAAATAAAGGACTAATATGAAAGCCAAGATATTTATTTGCAAATACGTAATTTCTGGACAATATGAAATATTGCGAACACCCATTCAGGTATAATGGATTGTATTCTGGCAAATTCACATACATTTAGAAAATTTGTTCATTTTTGGATAAAATTTCGCCTAAATTAGCATTTAAGTTAAAAAATATGTATATTCCGAATTTTTTTTATTGAAATTAACTTAATATGAAGTCGTAGCATAAGACAGGTTTTATATAATTGTTGGTGGAATTATTTTAAGAGAGTTCATTAGATTACGCATTTCATAAAGTAAATTTTATGTTACGATCATAGCATAACATAAATTTTACCAAACTCATTAGAATAGGGTCCAATATAATATTTATTCTGTTAAGTTACATCAGAAATATTTATTGTTAATCCATTTGTCAAAAGCTCGTGAATGATAGATTGGCGGATCTTCAATCAATCTTTAATTTCAATTTAATTTCATCTTTAATTTCAATTTATTATATTTAATTACAACATGTAAAAAAACTACACAAATCTAGAACATCGTTGGTAACAAAACCATACTACGACTCGAATTTGCATTCATTGCATGCCTAGCAGGTTTCTATGAAACCACGTGCTAGCTTTAAATTATTCAAATTGCATTCGGGTAACACAAGTTGATTGATGCAATGCTCTTACAGTATCTTAAATGTACTTGCCCGCAGTAGGAATTTATTAAGACAATAACAGTTTTTCTAAATAACATATTAGGAGAGTAATTCTTATTTAAATATACTTTACGAGATTTTTTTCGTTGAAAGCTTTACCATGAGTTTGTAGCTTTTACGAGTTTTCGTCTTGGCAAGCTTTCGAATTCATTTCGAATTTCATTTTATTTGTGACACTAAAAACCATGTTTTTTTACATTTTTCTTTTTCCACTGTTAAAAATCTTTTTCAAGGTTGTGATTCTACTTACTGGCTAAAATAAAAAAAATCCTAACCTTAATCTAAAACAAGAATTTAAATAATATATTCTTAATCCACTTGCTAATAAGCTAATAAAAGTACCAACAATTTCGTTGTTTCTTCAAATTTATAGTTGCAATTTATTTTGAATTAAAAAAACTAATCAGCAATATTTCCGTAAATGTTCGGAGCGGTAAATGTTCCGAATTATTTGTTTTATTCTTACTTTATTTTACACGGTTCCTATTGTTTTACTCATATGTATTATTATTGCTAATTATCTTTATAAAGATAAAACTAGTAAGCCTTCCAATATTGTGGATAATCAACCATTCCTTGAAATAGATAACAAAGAAATCACTAAAATCTTTTTATCGACTCTATTCAAAACAATCGTAAAGCACACGTGGATTAATTTGTGACGGCACCAGAACAATGGAATTTAAACATGTTCTAGTAATAATGCTATTATCGCACCCGCAACGATCCCCAGGATTTTACTTATTTACAACTTTCATTAAATAAAGTCCAAAATAATCTCGGGGTAGTTGAAAACCACATCGCTTATAATTGCTTAGATAATCATTTATGATCTGAGAATAAATTAATAAAGGAAGCAATTTCCAGTTACTTGTGCGAGTCCATAAATGAAATCGTAGATAAACCCACACACGTAATTACTTAAAGCCCAATATACTTTCCATTTATATGAACTTTACTTTATTTGCAGATGTCCCGATCATCAGTCCTCAGTCAACGTTATGAGGAACTACTTTCAACGCAAAAATTTACTGACTTTTCATTCAACATTGATAAGAAAACGATAAAATGTCATAAATTGATCCTTGCAGCGGCCAGTCCGGTATTTGAAGCGATGTGCTACGGTCCTGTGTCAGAGGAGAACAGCGTCGACATTCTGGACATAAGTCCTGAAGTCTTTTTATTCTTGATAAAATATATCTACGTAGGCTATGTAGACATTAAGAATGAAAGTATTCAGAATCTAATTGAGCTTTACTATTCCGCTGAGAAGTATATGCTACCAGACTTAGCGGAATTCTGTCTGAACAGTATCAAGAGCAAACTACATTTCGGGAACATCCTTCCTTCATATGATCTGAGTGTACAAATGGGTCTCAAACCACTAATCCAGGTGTGTAGCAACTTTTTTAACAAATGTTGCATGAAAAATCCTCAATATGGTAAGGCTTTAAAAATGCACTACCACCACGTCTCGAGAGACTGTCTGCACAGTATTATTAAAAATAACAAAAACTCCAAGTATATGATCCCATTTGTCATGGAATGGTGTCAAGTACAGTTCAAAAAACCTGGACGCGGAGAAAAGGAATGCAATGAAGTGTTGAACAAGTTCGACGTTCCTCAAATAAAATTAACTGAAGGTAGTAAGATTCCTAAAAAAATAAAAAAGTGCTATTACACTGGATGCACTTATGCGGAGCGTATATGTTATAAGGCATGCAGACCATTTTTAGTCTCAGAAACAAGTTCCCATTTTAATACAACTATTAAAGCAGGGTGGTACGTGCAACTGACGGGGATCATCATTAATAGTCGATTGATCCCTCCGACTCCTGACAAGTGCTGGGATGAACACTACTGTGAATGTTTGTCGGTTGAAGTTTGGTACAAAGATGAAATGATACACCGTCAGAAATTCATTGATGAAAAGGTTACATTCAACTGTTTTCTGGACATCGCCTTCAATGTGGGAATAGTACTCTCACCGGACGAAGAGTATGTAATCAAAATTACTTGGAGTAATAAAGAATATGGTGCTGAGTATCCACTAAGCATACATTCCGATCGGGCTAGAGCCATCACATTTATAGATAACGACAGCTTCTATTATGATGATGGAAGTCTTTTGAAAGGTGTTAAATATGTGGATTTAGTTTAGGAAAAATCAAGTGGAAGAAATGTTCATAAGAAATAATTAAGAGCATTCGAGTATTTAATATGTCGGCAACTTATCGTTTTCCACTTTCTATTTTTAAAAGCCAATTACATTATTCATCAGTTTTTATCACAAAGGTATCAACACAAATCTAAAAATACAAAAATCATTTTACTATTTTCTGTAGTTAAGGGTTGCCCACATACTCAATTGGAATGCATCCATACATTTTAAATAAGCCTTAATTTTGAATAGAGATTTAGATTAATAAGTTTAATGCAAAAGTAAGCAAATGATAGCGGCTACTAAATATTTGTTCAAAGGTAAATTGTGATTGCAATTTCTTGCAAATAATTATCATACAATTAATAAGAGATATGTTAAGCAAATTACGTTAGGTCTTTATTAATTTTTCAATTGTGTGTCAAGAGAAAAATATATGGCTAATACTATATTATGTTGTTTTTTTAAATATCTAAGACCGCAGATAGAATTTTAATGTATGAATTGCTTCAATGGGTACATTCCGTTAATTTATTTGAAAATCCCATTGATTTTTAATAAATAACTGCGAAACATATGTAATGTATATTACCAATTAATTCTACGACATTCCATGCTATTTATTACGTCTAGGCATTCATCTCCCAAGCGCAAGCCAAATGAACGTTATCGAGTAAAATAAAAGGTCCACGTACTATATAACGTAAAACATTCTATTTTATCAGCTCTATCACAAAATACTTTTAAGATAAATTTAAAATTCACTTAAGGCTACAATTTTCACTGTGGGTCATTAGTCGGGGTGAAATTCTTCATAGCATTCTTTACACCTGAGTTAAAGTGTATGTCACAGGTAGATAATAAAAAACAAACCCATTTCCAATGAAGTTATCCCTAAATACTTGAATAAATTGTTAGCTTATTCTAAATACAAAAAAAAACAATACGAAAGATTGTGTTTTCTCAAATCAAAGCTTGGCTTGATAAAGTGTTATACAGTATGTGATCACCCTCGAAATAAAAAAAACGTATTATGAAATACATATAGGGAATAATTGAGCAGTGTGTTTAAAAGTGGCTATTTACATTTTCCAAAAATTCTATTTTTTTCTATCTGCCCCGGGAACATACCTTGTATTCTGTATACCGTGGGAGATACCGACTATAATGGAAGGTACTGTGATGTGATGGAGCCGTAAAAAACAAGAACAAGATTTCACTTATTCTCGTATCTCAGCCTGCACTTTATAATAAACTCGTAAAGTAAAAGTGCAGATGCTTTATTAAAAAACTAGTGCAAATCTAATTGCATAATATAACTAATTTCTTAAATGAATCAAATTAATCTAACGCCGATATGCAACCAAAAGAATGTTATTAGGAAAAACGAGGCTGAATTTGTTTCTAATTGTGCAAACAGGTTCTGAAAACCCGCACTGCATGCAGCACATTGTGATAAATATTACTGAGAATTGCCCTAATTCGTGGATGATTATAAAAATATAAGTTAAAGGCTTACTTACTTTAATTAACACAGTTCCAGAAGTAAACGACATAAACGTAAACAAAACCAACCAGGGCCACAAAAAACAGCTGACAAGCCAAAATAGCTCCATCTGTATTTTCACTACCACCACGGCGCCACCTAACAATTGCTCAAAGAATTGTATGCGAAATTCCCAAAACAATCAATAAAAATCCTCAAATATCCCATTTGGCTCGAGCTGCGTTGCGGTACTTGTTTTTGTTGTAAAATTATTGGATTTGTCATCTCTGCTGTCATTCAACTGACTCCGATGATTGGGTTATTCGATCCAGAAATTCGCTGAACTCAGATTTTCTCTTCAAATTCTCTATCCACTTCTAAGTCAAGTAAAGAATAAATAAAATCATCCAAAATGAATATGAAAATGCCAGATTTTAACGTGAAGAAGCTTGTTAAGGAGGCTGGGAGCACTCTTTCTAGGGTGGTACAGGTAAGTTTCATTTTTCTTTTTTAAATTTCAGCATGAATTAATGTGTTGTTAATTCAATTTGAAACTAGCTCACAGAAGAGAAGCTTGGCACAGCGGAAAAAACTGAGCTAGATGCACATTTTGAAAATTTATCAGAACGTGCAGAGTGCACAAAGAATTGGACAGAGAAAATTGTGCGTGATGCGGAGGCGGTACTCATACCCAATCCAGGCAATAGAGTGGAAGACTATATTTTTGAGAAAATTGAGAAAAAGAAGCCGAACAGGCTTAGTAATCTGGAATATCTTGGGCTTGATATGATCGAAGCGGGTGGAGAATTCGGGCAGGACAGTGCGTACGGCAGTGCCTTGATTAGGGTCGGCCAGGCTGAACAAAAACTGGGGCAGTGTGAACGTGATTTCATCGGATCGGTTGGAATATGCTTCACACAGCCTCTTAGAAAGTTCCTAGATGGCGAAATGAAGACAATAACCAAAGAAAAAGGAATACTTGAAACTAAAAGGTATCAAAACCTTGAAATTTGAGAGTAAAGTGATTCAAACAATAAAAATGTTTTCCAGACTTGATTTAGATGCATGTAAAAATCGCGTACGCAAAGCCAGGAGTATGTTGGGACAGCAAGCGGTAAGATTTCACAATAATTAGCCCATTCTCTCTAGGTAACCATTCTGGTGTGCCCCTTTAACTTGTTTTTTGTTAATTTGTGCTGCTGTGAAATGGGTAAACTGTAGAAAGACGGTTTATCTCCCGAGGCTGTCCTGGAACAGGTACAATTTCAGAGATAACATAGCGATGAGATATATTTGTGTTTGTAGAGTAGCGTAGTTGAAAATTTGATTACAAAACGGCACGATATTAACAACTGTGCAAAACTATAGTTATAATTTTTGAGCCCACGCATGAAATAATGCTAGTCTGACTTAAATAATTGGATCTAATTTCCCGGTTTCATTTTAGAATTTACTTTCCTGCCAAGATATTATTTTTAAGTTCTCTCCTTTCCAGGCTGAGAGAGACCTTCGTGTTGCTCAAGCTGAATTTGATCGTCAAGCAGAAATTACGAAATTGCTTCTGGAAGGTATAAGCACATCACAAGCGAGCCACTTACGCCATTTGCATTCATTTATCGAGACACAAGTGCGATACTACGGTCAATGTGTCCAGATAATGAATGATTTGCAGAGGGAACTCGCTGGGTAAGTAAATGTTCAGCACGCGTGATAGTTGCTGCTTGTCGGTTTGCCTGACTGAAATGTTTTTTATTTTATGTGGATGTTTGTATTTTGCAAGAAAAGTTGTTTATAACTAAGATTTTATTTCTCTTACTGAACTAATTGATCAATTAGTGAAATGTATTTGCATGCGACCTTCTCAGTACTTATAATTCTTACAATTCTGACATTTTTTTGGATCACATTAAGATTTAACGCATTTTTGATGCTAAATAAAGTGAGTGGCGAATACTATAAGGATTAGGATTGATTCCAACTGAAAAGCTTGTGTTTGTGTTTATGGGTTAGGCAGAGCTAAGGGAACACATGCTATTGCGTAAAATAAAACGTTTGTATGAAGAGGGGAAGGGAAGAAGAAGAAGAAAATAATGCACGGCGTGAATTTTAAGCGCAAATATAAAAACCATTTATATTGCTAATTCGGATTTCTTAGTAGAGAATCGTATGATGACATTTTTACGGTCGAGTTCGATGAGTGACACGAAAACTGTGAATATCGATTAAGGATAAATAAAAATTTTGTAAAATCATCTGGGCTCCAAGAATGATCCTCGATTGAAATCCGGAAACTACTAGACAGACGGCAAGGCTTACGTTGAGGTGGCTCGCGCTGGATGACTTTGAAGACTTCCTTTGTATGTTAAATGTTGGGGCGAATTATAGGCTCGTGTAGGTATATGTAGGTACTTAATAGACTCAGAAAAACTTAAGTAAAAATCCTGGGACTTAAGTAAGCTTAAGTGCAAGTAAAAGGAAGCAAGTACTTATATTCCAAGTACTAAGTAGGGGATTTCAAAAGTATTTAAGATAAGTCTTAAGTAATGAAAATGTGCTTAAGTTAGTACTGAAGTACTTTTTCACTTAAGATTGCTCAGCTTTGGCTCCGGTCATGACATGTAAACAGATGTTAAATTTGTTGTGTAACATATAGTAGTACATTTTAATCGGTTAATTTAAAAAATTGTATTGATAAAATATCAACGGACACAACTTTCATAACTCTTACCTTATTTTTAAACGAAACATAATGAAAATATGCACAAATTTCAGAATACTGTGTCACTTTTGCCTCCACAATTAAAGAATTAAATTTATATAAAGTGTCGTATAATGAAAAAATGGCAAATAGTATTATTTTATTTTCCAATTGTATTTTTTTTTCTTCTAGTTTTTATTGCATTCACATTCTCCACTAGTATTGTAGTTATTAATTAGTGTATGCACTTGTAGTCTATCCTTCTATTAACTGACTTTTCTTATCCTTAATTCTTTACTATCTCTTTTTATATTTTGGTTTGCAGCATGCGGCCACAAACGCCTCGTTTACGAATAAATAGCGAAGACATTGATATTGATGGGCCTCCCTTAAACGAATCAAAACAAAATTCCCAGTCAGTTTCCAAAAATACAGATATTTTATTACCCCTCAACGTAAAATATGATTCCACAGACATTACCACGCTTTAAGTGTTACTCATTTCATTTGGTGCTCTTTACGATCAGTAGTCTAGAAATATGCTCGAATAGTTAGTCTCGAAATTTTTATGTAAAAAGTAATTGAAATTTTGTGCCTCGCACATACACTGAGTTCATCCTCCTTGGCATATTTATTAATACTCCTGTATAAAATAGTTTTTATTTTTCTGTTAATCTAGACTCTAGACACTATTGTAAAATACATATTTGTAGCTTAAGTAGTTATTGACATGAAGTGAAAAAGCATAAAAACTCTGAATTCTAAGTTATAAATCACTTTTTCCTGTGTGGAACCTGCATTAGCTTGAGTAGTTTAGTTACCATCAAGTGTTACACTTTCGTTTTTATGTATAGTTTTGTTGACAAGATTCCCTTTTGTGTACCACAGCTGCTGTACATAAATTATATACTATTAATAAAAGTATCGTTATCGCAAAATCTCCTACTTAATTTACTTTTAGCACTTCTTCTTCAATTTAAGCCGCCCAGAATTGGTTAATACTTCCAATGAACGAGCACGATTTTAACAATTCCATTCTGACTACAACATTTAATTATATCAGATTAAAAGGACAAATGTATAAAAATGTAAAATAATAAACATATCCTCGCATTCAGTAAAAATAAATTTATTTAATGCTTACAGGATTATGGGCGGATGTTAGTTCAAACACTTATGATCAACAAAATGAATACCTTTAGTTAATGTCTGTCCTAATGTTTTTTCATTAGCGTCAAATCATTTGTAGAATTTGATGTATAAAAGCACCCTTCTTCTATGAATTATATACAAGATGGAATTTACATTTTTCTATTTATAAAATATTACGCTATTAGCAAATATTTTCAGAAATTGTTACTAGCATTGTTTTCTATTAATCAAGTCTTAAAAAGTGGCAGCAATTCGGACAATTATTATAATCAAAATTCTTAAATGCCTTTTTTGTAGTTCTTAGTGGCCGTGTTAACCCTTTACCACATACCATGCCATATATGGTTTTTCAATATATTTGAATTCGTCTTCAAAATAAAACTCAAAATGTTTGTTTTTAAAATAAAAAGAGAATAGTCGCGGCAACGGGTCAAAATATTTGCATTTTTCTATACTACATCAATCGATGCGAGAAATGTATTTATCCTTTAAATAATTATTAAATCAAGGAATAATTCTTTAATTATTTTTCTGAGTTATGATTCTGATTAATTTTTGAAGTAGTTTCATCAAATAATAAAATTAATGCAGTAAAAGGTTAATTCGAATTCCCGTCATGGTGTCTCTCGTTTATAAAACTCAAGAATGAATTAAAGATATTGTTTCGAATAGCTAAAATTTTTCTATATTTTGTAACTCTCGTTGATGATGAACTCATTTCTTTATTGATTTGTAATTTTTAGGCGTTACAGTTTCTAGCCGCATACAAACTCATCTGAGCTGTAAAGGTCAGTTGATCATCACAGGGTAATTCCTCCCTTAAATTTTTCGTTTTGCGTCTTTTAATTCGATCACTCACTCAACTCCACAAAATCCTTGAAGAGTCGACCCGTCTTCGATGATTTCCATATTCGCTAGTTTTACGAATTCATTGA
>QYTT01095497.1:72182-83503 GCA_006980735.1 Dasypogon diadema
AACTGTCAGCAGTGTCAGTTGCCGTTGTCACAATAGGTCTGTTTAATGAGACACTGCCCCAGATTAACCGAGAAAACTTCGTTCAATCTCAGGAAAACTGTCAAAGCCGACCAAGCGCATCTGGACAACTTGGGCTGTCACTTCCACGAATGACACTTCTCCTCAGTTTGCCTTAAGTCTAGAGCTTGGGCAGGAAAAGTTGACCGAGACTGACCGAGACTAAATCTGGCAGCCGTCAATGAACACATTCTTGGGACACTTCGGTCCATTTCGTTCCATTTCGAAGCGTTATTGAACACAGAAAGTGGACCGAGGTCTCCTGGAAAAATCCAGTTTGCCTCATTAAACAGACCTAATTTTTAGTATTTCTACAGAATACGGTGAGTCGTTAAGCCAGGTATTGATAAAAGTTTATTTGGGTTGTGTTGTCGCAATAGAGGCAACCAACAAACCAAAGATGCCTTTTACCGTAGTGGAGTACTATGGCGGGCACAGCAGCTCGCACTGTGGTTACTGCAAGGGGAAGAAATCCAGCCAGAGTCATGGTATGTGCACTCCTGGAGAATTGCAACCTTTTTGCGATTGAATCCTTTTGTTGTAGGTATGCACGCATATATAATGACACCACAGGATTACCAAGATCTCATTGACCGCGGCTGGAGACGTTCCGGCCACTATTGCTACAAACCAAACAACAAAATCACCTGCTGTCCTTCCTACACGATTAGGTTTGTAATTGAATTTGCTTTGGACTGATATTAATTGCTTGGTGTGCTTTTTAAGGTGTGATGCACTTGAATTCAAGTTATCCAAGTCACACAAAAAAATACTTAAGAGAATGAACAAGTTTCTGACTGATGGAATTAAGGAGAAAGATAAGAACGAACCTGGTTCAACAAGTGACTCGAAGGATAATGAAGAAGTGGGGTCGGATGCTGGAGCAGGCATAAGGGAGGAACCGGAAATCCCGGACATTCCGATTAGAAACATTAATATAGCGGAAATAATGAGCGCAAGGCAATCCACAAGTAAGAAATGTGAAGCTGGCGACCAGCAGTCAACTGGAAATGTGTTGCCGGTAGCAGGGAAGTGTGGAGGCATTCATTGCGCTGAAAAAGGTATGGCACAAATAAGGATCTGCTGCAAATGGGAATTGGTTGACACAATCAAATAAGTTCTTGGGCTGGGAGTGTTTTCCCAACATGTTGCACATACTTTTGGGCGCTGTGAGATAACTGATTTTACTACCTTATGGTAGATAGCGCGCCGATCGCATCCAATTTAAGCTATGAAACTGAATTGGTTTTTGTGTAATTTTAATTTTTCCTGATTTAGGTGAACCTTTTGATGACTCCCGTCCTCCACGTAAGAAAGCAAAGCAAATGCGTTTGGAACGTAAACAATTGAAGTTGGCGGCTAAAGGGATTGATATGGATCAAATAAAAGAAAAATCGAACAAAAATAAAAACCAAGAGAAAACCTTACGAGAGTACATCGAAGGTGTACCAGAAACTGCCCGCCATAAATTAACGGTAAGGCCATCAATAATTCACATGCAAAATTGATCATAATGCTGTGACCTCCTTATTGTAGGTAACTTTAGTCCCGTCCAATAAGGAGGTCACTGCGGAGGAGATTGAACTGTATCGGAAATACCAAATGGCCGTGCACCATGATCCTCCACAAAAGCTAACACAAAAACAATTTGAACGCTTCCTAGTCAAGTCACCACTGAAGGTTACTATTAACTTATTTACTTTTATTCTTCTCTTTTCCAATGGTCCGGGTCCCCCGAGTAGTTGAAACTAGTCGAAGTGAATAGTGACGAATTTCAAACAACACTGAAGAACTCCTTCGGCTTGTATCGAAAATATCAAACGACAATTCATAATGACCCGCCGCAAAATATTGAGGAATATCTGTACTTTCTTGTAAGATCACCACTGAAGGTAACCGTGGAAATTGGGAGTGTATTTGCTTTTTACTGATAAAATAGAAACAGAGCACCTTAAGACTAAGAAATGTTTGAATATATCAGAAAAAATAAGGGTAGAGAGCTGACAATGTAATGTAATTTCCCTCTTATTAAACAGCGTGTGAAAACGGGAGATGGTCCGGAGGATGGCTATGGCTCGTTTCATCAACAATACTGGTTGGACGACAAACTTATCGCTGTGGGAGTCATAGATATCTTGCCTTACTGCGTTAGTTCTGTGTACTTCTTTTACGATCCCGACTACAGTTTTCTATCGCTTGGCACTTATGGCTCTCTGAGGTGCGTTGTCGTTGGTTGCTTTCAACAAACAATTTCCCAATGCTCTCAACAATTTCCTTTGCAGAGAAATCGATTTCACTCGACAACTTTATGAAAATGTTCCGTCCCTCAAGTACTACTACATGGGATTCTACATTCACTCGTGCCCCAAGATGAGGTACAAAGGCAAACTGGTACCGTCTTATCTGCTGTGCCCGGAGGTGTACACCTGGCATCTCCTGACGGATGGTTAGTTTTTATTTAATTTTTGATGGAATCATTGCTGGAGTGCGGTGCAATTTTAGAGATTCGTAAGAAGCTAGACGAGGCGAAATACCAAAGGTTTAACGATGATCCCGATGCACGAGATTCAAATGAATTCACTGAGCGAGATGTCAATTCAGTATTAATTTCGATCGATGGGCGATCCTGTATTAGATTTGGAGATTATGCTCAGGTGGGTATAAAATTTGGTGATTTCAGAGAAAGTTTTTATTTTTTCAATAGTTGAGAATGCAATGGTTTTACTTTATAATCAAAGCCCAGGGGAAAATATATAATCCAATGTACAATTTAAGCAGGAGGATAAAGCCTTGAGCACTCATCAGATTTAGGGAGCGGAGCCTATTTTGAGAGTGAGAAGAATGCAGAGTAAAGTAAAGTTTTTAATGAACATGCTGAGTGTAAGAGCCTAATGTCATGTCATAAAAAGTACTAGTGGCCTTCATATGAGTGCCTATATGAGAACACCACTCCGCGCATGCCTATCCAAACAATGTTTTAAATAAATATGATTTTTCTCCTCTTGCCTAACTTGTACATTACATTCTAGTATTGTCCTTTGCGTTTTGAGTAACTAGTAAAAATGTTCTTTAGTTTAAAAGGGTCTATGTATGTCAATAGGGACTGCAACATGCGTTTTCAAAATATTACAATTGTTTTTAGTGAGTTCTTAAAAAGAAGATAAATTTGTTAATTTTCACAGTTTTCCAATCAAAATAGCCTCAGAACGGTTTGGAATTTTATACGGACGAGTGTGTCTGAGGTAAACATGATGAATGCCTTTTGAGTTAACGATTGCTAAGAATGGCTCTTTTTTTCTAAACAATAAAACTGGCTTTTGCAAATGCTGATGTCTGGGATTTGTGATTTTTTGAATTATTTATTACGTCGTGATTGGATTTTCATGTATTTGTGCTTGGTAGAATGCTCAGCAGTCTCCTTTGTTTTATGAAATTTTATTCCAAAATGCCCCGAATGGAATCGTCAGATCGAACTTGAGAAGCATGGAACAATAACACATCCATGGTGAACACTCTAAAACCAAGGTTCCTCATAGACTCCAGTTTTTTCGACGCCAAAACCCTAATAGCTTCCTCGCTTGCGCTTGATTTAGACAGCAGGTATCATTTTTCGTAACTCATTCCAAGTCCTGTCGTAACTAGTATTGACTCGCGTGATACCACAGCTTATTATCAATTGCTTAGCTGTTAACCAGAGCCTTCTACTCGATGGGAACAGCTCACCAGACATAGCATAAAGCACTGGTTGCCGTCTCCTTCAGTAAAACACTTCCAGCTGTCTTTTGAAGCAGTTTTTGTCAAAGTCCCTTCGATTAAGCCAAATACTACAAAATCCAATAGGAGCGATCATGTTTTCCTATCGAGTGCGAATTATATTTTAACACGTTGATGCCCAATGCCTTAGTTAGTAGAAACGGCAGTTGCAGATTAGCAACAACACTACTGTGATTTTTAATTAAATATTTTTATTAAAATCCCCGCATTTAGACACTTTCTGTTGTTAGAACAGTTTAAAGTCTCATCTGTTATACTTTTTCGCAATTTTACAAATAAAAATTAGCATCAAGTGTAGGAATGGAAATTTTCGTTGCCGTTGCAGTTGTTTTGTTTTTTCTTTACACCTTTATTACTTTTGGCGACAGCAAAATATTATTTTTGATTTCCGGAAAAATTAGCTGTGACTTGTTCTACTAAATAAATTCTGATCATGCTAGCGATAGTGCCCTAATTATTTTTGCACTTTCAGATTCTTGGCAGTGGCGGTGGCTTACGTGAGCTGATTATGGAATATGGCAAATTAGCAGGCAGAGTTTGTGCGCAACGAATACTCTTCTTAAGTAATTAATTGCTTTTTGATTAAATTATTAATTTTGATCATGTCCCTCAATTATCAAATTAAAAATGTTACAAACTAAACAATTATTACAATTATATATGTTCTGAAAATGCAAATTAAAATGAATATTGTGAACATTGAAAGAATAGTTTTCAAAATTAATTAATTTCTAATCGGATGTGTATTGCGACCACTAATGAAGGCAGACTATGCCTCGAAGAGGACGAAATGTCGGCGCATATCCTTTGCGAATGTGAGGCAATTGCACATTGTCGATTCCAGCTGCATGGGGCACATCGGAGGCCGGTAGACTTCGAGATCATCTTCAAAAAGATCGTACTCTTCTTCTTGATAGAGTGGGAGTGATGGAGGAATTATAATTAGTGCGGAGTATAAAAGGCCACTTTATGGCGGCAGTACACAGACACAGTGTGTCAGCCCCGTCACATTCTAATTCTAAGCAAAGGATAAACGTGGATTACACAAACTGTAGGACAGTCTTAAAGGACTTAGTCATGTATTGAAAATGGACAACCACAAAAGATGTTCAAGTTTAGTTGTCCTGAAGGGAAACCCTAAGGGTAACCAGAATCATAAAAAAAACTTTGTCTGCGGTGGTTTGAAAATGTCTTAAGGGTGGCTGGAATGATGATGACAACTGCTGCTAATGAGAAAACAATTCAAGCATATCTGTAACGAATAGATACTTGGTCTTATGTTGTGAACCCCCTACCCGATTCGACGGATTCAACAATAAGGCCGACAAACTACTGAAGGCCTATTGTCTATCAACGGCTACAGCTGTTTAATTGAGCGTCAAAAAAACGGCACTTTCAGCCCAGAAAAGTCTTACTTGAGGATTGAATAGAATGCCTACCCGGTTATTTTATTTGCGTCAAGAAAGTCCTTGCTGTATCGTTAGGTTTCTGATCTTCTCATTTCTACTTGACTTCGACTTAAATCGAATCTCGAAAATTCGGGCCAGCACTTCTACAAATGAAAAATTCGCTTTTTTTGTCCACTAAAAATTACAAAAAAGGTCACTGAAATTATAGACATAATTCCCGCGATAAGATACACATAAAACCACCCTTTAAAGGTACTCTGCGAACCCAATTTTTTTATATTTCATAAAGTACCTGCTTTCCTGTGAATAATGACATTAAAATGGGACTCCGAATACCAGGAAAAGGAAAATGCAATGAAATTTATTATTCCGAAAAGAGCTTTTGAATATTTCGGGGCGAT
This sequence comes from Dasypogon diadema, assembly GCA_006980735.1. Lineage (NCBI taxonomy): Eukaryota > Metazoa > Arthropoda > Insecta > Diptera > Asilidae > Dasypogon > Dasypogon diadema. The sequence goes on from QYTT01095497.1 coordinate 77,824, forward strand.
ATCTTTTGTATTTTCTACGCTCGTGACTTTGATAGCCCCACAAAAGGTGAAAGCCAGTGCCATCGTAGAAACGTAAAAGTAGGCATTCCCTTAATAAGATGCCAGCACGATAAAAATTGGCCCAGGTAGTACATGTGCTACAAGAAACCATAAAAATTAATTAGCTTTTTGAAGATCACTGATCTTAAATGTTGAGAAGATGCAGAAAAAATAGAAGAAAGAAAGCGGAAAGCGCTCGAAACTACTGGGAGGAATAATGAATGTAAGAAATGTGAGTAGAAAAGCAAATGAACAAAACTCTAAATTGCCATATTGCATGCACTTTTATCGAAGATCTCAAGGCCTTGCGTATGGTGCTGAAATTCCAATGTTGGTTCTTTATGATTCCAGTTTGTCCAAAGGGAGCACCACTTCTACGCTCGATGTTGAATCCACTCAACTTGTTGCTGCCCCCACTTCAATGGATTCTCTCGTGCAATGTAGTGGTGGTTATCACTTTGTCTAAAGCTCTCGAGAGGAAAATACCGTGGCATCGGCTGTTCAGTACCTGAGTTCCGGCCGGTTAAAGCCTGAGTTACAATTAGAATGTCATGTCGCAAGTTTAAATTTTTAAATGTTTCCTGAAGAGGAAAATATTGTTAGGTTTTTTTTCTATTTTGTTTCTGTTTGGTCTTAAATTTATGTTTAAATTATGTTTTCAACGCCACCTCGTTAGATAAAATTTGGTTCAATAATTCTCGAGAAATCGTACTTCAAATTTCTATGCTACAGTTGTAATAATAATAATCGATTTAGCTATTACAAACATAAAAAAAATCGACGTCTTTAAACTTTGAATAAAAGTTCTAATCGTCAAGAGATAAAATTTAACGTATTTGAGAGATATTGTAAAAATTATGATAAACATAATAAAAATCTTTTTTTTTCGTTTTCATTGGGTCATTCTGTATATTTTGATATTATCTGTGCGTTCCATTGTAAAATTTCAAATATAATACAATTTCTTAATATAAAAATTGCTCCAAAAAAGAAACAGAAATAAAAGCCCAACTGGAAATTGAGACATATCAACACTACGATGCAGTGGCGGAACTACAATTTTCAGGCCCCTCCGCAGAACACAACAGAAGGCCAAAATTATAAATTAAAACAACAGTCAGTATTTTATGCTCGAGTAGTAACTTCGGTAATTCAGTAGACTCTCCACATCAACATTACACTGCAAAATTTCTCTATTTGCTATGCACAACTGACGTAGATTATTCCATAATTTTTTTTGGCCGGTCGAAGTCCAAGGGTTTGGATTAAATTGATTCTAAAGAGCGATCTTTTTTCAATCCGAATTATTTTTCAGCCAGTATTACAATACTTTAGAAGACACTTAGTGGTATAATGCCGTAAATCCATATGCGTCCTCTGAGGTAATTGAAGGAGCACTTCTGGGTTATGACTTACGAGAGTTTACCTCTAATGGGGAGATATTACAAACAGAAGGTGTGATCTTACAGCGCTTTCACAGAGACAAAAATGCCCTATTACCCTGTCCAATGCGGCCGTATCCTTAGATGCTTGTATTGAGGCACAGTGGAGATCACGACAACTATTAGTGTCCTTATCTAAAGCCATATTTGTTTAAAATGGAACTAGGAATTTCACATTTATATGAATCTCTCAGTATTGATGTATCATTTTAAAATTGCAAACATCCAGACTATACTCTCTTTAGCTATTATGGTTTGCTGAGAACGTTATTGGCTGTCGAATTCGAGTCTTGAGCCCCAGAATGTGAATATAATGAAAGCAGTAGAAGAATTTTTATGCTTCAAGGACGAAAAACTCTATAAAAATGGAATGGGTGGGTAGATTATCACAGGGCCAAATGGCATTAATAAATGAAATAATAATCTATAAATCTATATAAAAACTTTCTCGGAAAATCGAACAAAACCTTCCAGTCAATCAACCGAAATTCGCGATTCAAAAAAAAAACTACACTCTTAGAACTCCAAATTTCTAACAAATATAGCAACCGACAACACTGTTCTCATTCTTCCTAGTCTTTTACGTAACTTTCGTTTCAAGTGCTTCAACAGTCCATCAAGATTGACACCTTTGTGTTCATCCGGTAAATCGTTACTTGCACTACGTTCAAATGTTGCATTGTTCGACGATCCAATTAAGCGTCAACTGCCTAATGGCACTGAGCTTTTATACAATTCATGAAAAGCTCCCGTGTAATTCACTCGTTTCGCGTGGAAGCAATTCGTTTCACAGGTACTAGACACCGCGCTTACCTGATCTTCATTTAATCGTAGTTGCACGTTTCCCGCGCTTTTCCAATCTTTCAAAGTGATCAACTGATCGAGAAAGACCTGTGATACACTAGCAGTGGGGCACAACAAGTGTCTCACTTCCGAAAAGCTACCTGCACCAGAATTGGTCAAAACCTTGTATCAGTCAAAGACACGCTTGTGCATTGAACGGCGGTTTCACCTAGTCGAATTCACCTGAGATATATCTGTGATCTAGTCCGGATCAGTCAAAGATTGCTATGAGCCCTTTTGAATTTTTGCATCAGTAGTTGGGTTGTTGTTTCGGTGAGGCGCCGCTCTTGGACTTTTGCAGACTCGCGAATATTTAGCGGTGCGTTGCTATACGCGGGTCGGTGTCGTGAAAGTGTGTTTTCGTTGGACGGTTGCAAACCAACAGTGATCGGTGCCTTCTTTTGAATCGAGGTTGTTATATTGTCATTCGTGTTACGTTTGGAATTTTCCAGAGAATATTTCGAATCAAAATATGCAATATTTCTACAGGAGTGACGAGTGATGATTTCCCTGGAATCGGTGGAAATTTGTTTGTTTTCAACCTTCCCAGAATTTCAATAAATCCCTCATAGGCAGCTGTTTTTAAACTTGAGCTGAACATTTGTGTCAAGTGTTCGTTACAGGACGTTCTTATTACCTGCTGATTGCATATTTATGACCGTTTTATACTTCATGTGATAACTGATAAGAGATTGTATTAAATTTGTTAAAATCATGTGAAAAGTGTTTCTGTGGATTATTTTAACGAACATTTCAAAGTTACGGTGTACAGTGTACACTAAGACCGCATTCACATTTATTAAAAGGTAAGAATTATAGTGTGCACCTGCACTCTACAAAACATTTCCGTTTCCGTGAATCTGATCGATTTCTGTTTTCATTTACACTGCAAACCATAAATTTTATTCATTTCCCGGAAGAAATTTTTACTTATTCATATATTTACAGTTATATTCCACCTAACAACAATTGTGCATAGCATTTCTTTATGTAAAGGATTTTTTTCTAATTTTCCATCTTGATTGTGCTGATACAACTTTTATTTTGAAAAACATTTTTATATATTTACACTGAGAAGGTGTAAACAGTTGTGAAAGTTTTAGGGACAATATATGTGCGTTGCAGATTTTAAAAACAAATGTGAAGCCTGTTAGGTGACTTCAAAAAAAAAAATCAAGTACATTAAAATTTTGTCCACAACCCCTACCACTATTTGTTTTTTGCTCAACAAATTTTCTATCTTCGCATTGTACTATGATCCGCTGATGTCTTATAAATGGATTGAGCAGTAAGGATGGGCGGTTATTACAAAATAACCGGTTAATGAAAACAGAAAAATCAACCGGATTAAGTTAACCGAATTGAAACAACCAGTTTTCGAATTAACCAGTTTTTTATACCGAAAATGCTTAAATTCAATAATTGTCAATAGAGATAGATCCTTAAGTACTAACTTGAATTTATAGTTGCGCCTAGGAAATTGTCAAATATTTCACTTGTTTTTTTTTATAAAACACAAAGTAGAAATTACGTATTCACACATTTATAAGCAAGCTATGATCGTAATCTATAATTCTCAAAGGTTAACAGTTGTTTATTTGGTTGATATTGCTAGTAGATGCTGCAGATTGAAAATATTTTTGCACATATTATAGTTAAGAGTGAAACCTTTCCATTGACATCCATATCGCTTGTAATTATTAGAGGAAACAAATTTTCTTTCCATCCTCTAGAAGAGTGGTTATTATTGGTACTAGCCGGGACATATGTTATAATAAAATTCCTCTTCTCGGTACCGAGATCTTTGTAGCGATAATCCACCCAGAAATAAGTTCATTTTAATTCGGTTAAAAGTGGAGGCATAAACTCAGTTCAATTCGTTAAGAATAAGTATAACAAATTGCTCCGCTTCCTAATTTTGAGCGATGATATCCTTTTTACAGATTCCAATAGGTTGTTCGTTGTACAAATATCTAATTCCAAGGTATACCATTCCTTCCTCAATTTTATTTTTTAAAAGGTATTAACCAAAAAAATTGAATTCACATCTGCAAATTTTCTCCTCTGTGGTTGTGGTTCGAATCCTGGACAGGACACGTCTACAGATTTCTTCCTCTGTGGGTGTGGGTTCAAATGCTGCTGCACAGACGTGGCGATATATCTGGGCTGGTTGAATTCTACTGAGGAGAATTGTGGTTGAATTCTACTGAGGAGAATTGTACTTGCGAAGCCACTAGGATGTCGTACAGTAAAAACTTCATGTAAAAAATTCCGGGTCACTTGCAACAATTGTCAGGTTAAAATTTTCCAATCTCCTCCATAACATTTGCCCTGAAAAGCGGGCGGGCTTGGCTATTTTATTACTAGTATTTTTGAATAGAGGCATCCAGCAATGATATATGATAGTAGTCCAGAACTTAATAAAGAGAGGAACGTTGTTGTAAACGTTCCTGCTTCTCCTTTTAAGAATAAGAATTCTAATAAATCTTTTCCAGTCACAAGGATTAGCCTTCTCAGTTCCCGCACGAGATATCAGTATATATACTTTCTGTCAATGCTCGTGTTTCCTTGATTTCCGAGAGACTTTGAAATGGTTTTTTTTTGTTTTGGATCGTTATCGAAGCACCATTCTGAGGCTTGTTGGTTGGTTTGCATGTCAAATCCGAATTGGCCGGTTCAAGCGTGCTTTTAGTAACTTTCTTGCGGTGCTTAGAATAAAATTCAGCTCCTGGCGTGAAGTATCTTATACCCAAAACATCAACTAGAATGGTGCGAACGGATTCTCCTATTCCTAGATAACGATTTTGCATCCTTCATTTTGTCGGTGTTTTCATCAGTCGAAAACGTTAAAAATCGATCGGAACGAGGCAAATCATCCACAATTTCTCGGCCTTTTTCGAATGCTTTGTACTCCTCGTTTGCTCATGTTTTCGATAAAGCTAATTTACTGTATGCCTTTTTCAAAAATTTTAACGATTCAGCACAAGAAATTTCGTTCGCAGCACAAAATTTTAGGCAAGTTTGACGACGACGTTTGACGAATTATTAACAATTAAAATCCAGTTGTTTTTTTATGATATTGCACAGCACAGACGCAGGTTAGGCAGAAGGAAATTTTGGGGAAGAGGAGTTTGAGAATTATTATTTATATTGTTGAAAATTAATCCATTTTCTGGTAGTAAATATTGTGTATGTATGTAATCTGGATTTTGAAAAATTTCGCTAATCTTTCTTGTCTAGAGCAAAATAGAAGTGATGACACAATCCTAAACTTCATGGGTTATTTACCATTTAAAAGTGAACAAAAAAATCAAATGCCAACATTACAGAAGTCATCACAATAGTAACTACCACTG
>QYTT01095497.1:101481-139569 GCA_006980735.1 Dasypogon diadema
AGAAAGCTAATAAGGCATACGGTACGATGATTCCGACTACAGTACGTAGATTTTGAATAGCAAGTTTCTAAGATTATAATAAGCACTGCTGTAGTAAAAACAAGCAATACATAAGGGAAATTTATGAAAGATACAAAGGAGATCAGTATTTGTCATCGGTCAAATTTTATAAGAACTCCTTCAATGGGAAAGAACAGAAGATAATATAGCGTTTTAGTAATTGTAAATGTGATACAATTTTCTACTAGTGGCATGGTAGGCTGTGGTTGATGTACTACAAAATAGATAGTCTGACGAGATTGCTTTATCATCAAATCGAAACACTCTTTAATTTTAAACAAAGCTCGTACTTCGCTAAATATTTGCATCTTCAAAATCGTGTTTTTAATGGCACTTAAACAAGTGAGAATGGCTTCTCTGACCCTTCTACGGTTAGAGATACAGGTTGCTCCCTGCTACAGTGCTCGTCTTTATAAAATCACCAGCTTCTTATCAAATATTTATCAATCAAGTATGTCATTAGATATAATTAAAAACGAGTTTCTCTGGAGTGCAAACAATTGTTTCCAAGAGATGGTGACCGCACCGAAATGCACCGCTGATTAATCCGATAAGTAGGTATACAAAAAATATTTCCCGAATTACCGCTCAACACTTATAATTTGTTGCGCTTATAATAAGCTTATAATTTGCGGTTTCCAAATGAATTTGTCATGCTTGAGAATTTTACAGTGAGTGAACTTGGGACAATGGATGCCAAGCACTTTGATTAGATAAGTCAAACAGAAATTGAAGAAAGCCCACAAAATGAAATTATCTATTTTAACTATATACTTTATTTATTTTTGCAGTAAAACCACCAACACGACTAGGCATCGCTGTTATGATGTTTATGGCTTGCTTTATCAGCTATATGATGCGAGTAAACCTATCTATAAACATCATCGCAATGACAGTACCCATTGATAAGAACTCCTCAGAACTGTTGCCAGATGTAAGGATATGACCGAATATGTATATTAATTAAAAAAAAATGAAATTCTCAACTTTTTTACAGACTGGTCCAAGATATAAATGGAACGCCTTTGAGCAAGGTATCCTTTTATCCTCTTATTTCTGGGGTTATTTGGTTCTTACGCTTTTTGGTGGAATGATGGCTGAAAATCTTGGCGCAAAAGAAACTACTGGCTACACTTTACTGGTTTGTGCTGTGTTAACAGCATTGTCACCACAATTCGCAGAATGGCACTTTTGGGCTATATTTGTTTGTCGATTTTTGATCGGAGTGCTTTCCGTAAGTACAAACTTTTTATTGTAACTATATTTCAAAGAGTATGCATGTATGAGTAGAGTTGACTAGTCTTTCTGTTACTGCTTAGTCAGGGCTAGAAGAGAAGCCATTGGATGTTGTAAGAATTATGTGAATCACAGACCACATTAACCTATAGGTCTCAGCTGTAAAATTTGTTTACGGGCAGGCGAGACCTTGGATGGATGAACCAAACCAATGAGTATGATTATTATATACGACAAATCTAGTGAATTTAATTTAAATATGTTGAAATCCTGCATCCTTGCTATGCAGTATAACTAAGACTTTTGAATTTCTATGTCTGCAAAGAATATTCTTTGTTTAAAAATTCTAAAATACTCAAGTGCTGTGTTTTTCTTTATCAATACCAATTTGGCAATCAATTTTTGAATATTAGGATATTTCTCCCACAAGTAATGTGGATTTTTTTACTAAAATGTTAAATTGGATAAAATCAATCTTTTTTTGGATTTCAAACATCTACGTACATATTTTCCTTAATTTTCTACAATAATCCTGCACCTTATCAGTTACAGTTTCAATATCGCTTTTGTAAAATTTGCTTTTCGTTAATTAAAATAATGCGGAAAATACCCTCTCCCCCTCCCCCTCCACCCCTCTGGCGTCTTCAGCATTTCTAATTTCTGTGGAATAAATGGTAACCTGAAAGTTTTTTTTATTTATGGAGCGTCCTCCGACTACCGACGATAACTCTAGAGAAAACACTCCACTCAGTGATTCCATTTTCAGGGGTCCAATATTCTAGAGGTCTTGATGAAACCACAGATCGCAAAGCATTATCCGCTTTGCAGATTCCTAAAGCAAAAGAAAAAGAAACATTTTCCTCGATCGAAAAAAAAACATTTACTATGTAGTTGGACAAATTATTCCATCTATGCAACTTATTTCTAGTGTTAGTAAAAAAAAATACTTTTCTTTATAGGGCGTCTTGTATCCATGCTGTCACCACTTAGTTTCAAAGTGGGCACCACCATCTGAGAAGGGAAAATTCATTGCATCCCTCATGGGTGGTACATTTGGCACTGTGATTGCCTGGCCTCTGTCGGGCTTAATTGTTGAAAATCTTGGATGGCCTTGGGCATTTTATATTTTCGGAATAATAAGTATTTTAATTACGATAATTTGGTTCATAGTAGTTGCCAACAAACCTTCGGAACACAAATGGATCTCCGCGGAAGAGAAAAAATTCATTGAAGATTCCATGTCTAGTACACTCACCGGTGCAAAGGTAAAATATATCTAGATTTTTTTTCGTTTTGAATTCTGTTTCAGTTCTTTATGGATAGAAATTCCCACCATTTCTTAGCCTATTGACATCGGTTCCCTTTTGGGCATTGCTTTTTTTGCATTTCGGAAGTATGTGGGGTTTGTTCTTCCTGATCACAGCAGCACCGAAATTTATGAGTGAGGTAACAAGCTCCGAGTTTGTTTTTTTAATTTTTTAAAAGGTATCCTAACTCTTGTGTTAAAGGCTTTGGGATTTAAATTAGCTGCATCAGGGGTCATGTCTAGTTTACCATACCTGGCTCGCTTATTGGCAGCCTTCGCATTTGGCGCAATTGGAGATGTCATACGGAAAAAGGAGCTCCTCACTGTGACGACAGTACGCAAATCGTTTTGCTTATTTTGTAAGTATCTAATTTTTTATCATTAACCAAAGTATCTGTGTGTCATGTTTTCTTTCAAAATCTCCAGCTCATATAATCCCTGGTGCCTTCCTCATCCTTCTCGCATTTGTGAATAAAAATGCTTACGGATGTGTTGCTATTATCACACTATCTCTCGGCTTCAACGGTTCTGCAACGCTTACAAATCTCGCCAACTCACAAGATTTGGCACCCAATTACGCCGGAACATTGTATGGTATTATCAACTTTTTTGGAACTTTGCCAGGAATATTCTCGCCTATGATAGTGGCACATTTCACAAAAGATGAGGTGGGTGAATTCCGCTCAATTGAAATCGTAGTCGTACTATTTAAAGGTATATATTTTTCCATTTCAGAGTACCGTTGACCAATGGCGCTACGTTTTCCTCATTGGTGCTGCAGCGTACATAATACCAGCTCTCGTCTTCATAGCATTTGGTTCTGGAGTAGTCCAAAAATGGAACTCAGCCAAAGACTCTGGAGCTGATGACACAAAATTATAGTCAGAGCTTAGGTAAATTAATTTAAATCGTCATATGCAACAAAACATCAGGAATACACCTATTGGTTCATTTGAAATACTTGGGCTGATCACTTGACTGTCGTCATTTGTGGCACTTAGGATCGAATTTCTGCAACGCACGCAAGAGTGGGCAGCGAAACTGATATATTAAGTTGGTTAGTGTAGGTTCCTAGTTCTAGTATCCGCAGATCGCTGTGCATAGTTTTAACCCAAACCTTAGTTTTAGATCTGTTATTTATTTTTTGTCACTGTGTTATCCAACAGGTATTTAGAGATTTTCAAATAAATTGTAAATCTAGAAAAATGCTTTTGATGTCAATATTTAATTTTGCAGCCATTCCCTGTAATCATAAAATCCACTGTAACGTTTAATGTTTGCATTTTTACGGTAAATATTCCAGCCCCACTTTGAAAAATAGTTAACAATTCTTGTAGGGTACCTTTTTTCATAATAAAGTTGCACACCCAAATGTTAATGTAATGTCATTCCTGTTTATTTTACTACTAAACCTTTTGTTGACCTGAACGGAATATCTGAACACTTTACGTGGAGTAAGCAAGTTGTAAAAGCGCTAAATAAATAAAGTAGTTAAGAAATTTGCTCTGCCTATCAAGATTTTGCTCAAAGATAAGGCGTGCAGCTCAATTGGGGCAATTTAGTAATCGCCGAAAGCCCGACTTCCTTCACTTCGAAGTAGGTGCTAATTATTCGGAAGGTTATGAGTTTACTACGTGCGATTAAGATAACACGAATCGAAATTTGTAGTGCGCCAGAAGGCAAAAGTTTTTTTTATGGTAGGTAGACAACAACATCATGCGCCACATAACATAATCATCAAAGTAGTGCCAAAAACGTTGAACAAGGGAGCACCGGTAGACGGTAGACGGTGCCAAGAACAATCTCTCCCAACTACCGTCGAGGTGTTAACTTGATTTCACCTCTACCCCACTGCCATCATAACAGCGTTCACGGCAAACGAACGTTCACTTAATGGCAAATGGGGCCTTCATCGTCAATGCTTCATTTTCAGCATTGATTGATTCCCCAGTCGATGTCTTCTAATCTAACCGACGCGACGTTTCCAGCAAGAGCCAGTAGCCAGTACAGTAGGTAACAACAGCACGCCATCATCGTTAGGAGAGAGGTAATCGGTCGAAATTATAGCAGCCATCAATGTCACGCGATTTGCGATTTGGCTGAACAAACAATCGTCGATGTTGCATGATAATTCAATTTTCCACGGATGACACTGATGGACGGACGGACGGACAGACGACAGACGGACGTTCGGATCGTCCGGAGCTCACGCATGCAAGAATTTCACAAGTCCACCTCACCGCAGCGGAATATGCGCGGAATGAATACCAGTTATACTGAACAAATCACTGTTTTTAGGAATTGCGAGTGGATCAAAATTGCAATTTGTGGACACATTTCAGGCGGCAAACATGCTTATTACAAAACAAAACAACTTCTGCCGAATGATACACTTTTGCCGTACGTCGTACGTCGTACGTGCTACTGGGCCAGACTATGCAAACACATTTCTGTCCTTGGAGAAGCCATGGTGCGCCGAGCGCCGTTGATGAAACAATCGAAATCAATCAAATAATGGAGAAAATAAAGTCTGAATGTAGCACTAATTGGATTTGGAACACGCATCAAATGTTTAGATACCAAGTTTTGTAAAAATTGCAGCCATCTCAACAAGTGGATGGTGTAATTTTATTTAAATTATATTCGTTTTATTGTCTTTGTGGCTCTACCGCTTTCTAATAGTTCTCCATCGAAAGATGATAAATGATTTATGATAAATACCACTCCTACTTACCGTCCGCGCCGTCCGTGATCCTGGTCCTGAGAAATTACATGTCAAGCCATCCAAGAATTTTGGTTATATTGTTTAAAAACTCAAAATTAGTCATGAATAAATATGTTAGAGCATGCGCAACGGAACATTATTGCAAAGAGATAAATGAAAACTATGCTTAACTACTTATTTAATTAGTAAATTACTTTAAATCTCCGAATTGTAAAATTTCTTACGCACCAAAGAAAAGCGCGAACTTCCTCAAATTTCCCTTAGAATTTCCCCTAAATCTAAAAAGCTCTTTTTTAGTTTTTCACGCGACTTTAGTAAGATCACACAGCTTTTACCTAACCTTTCAACCTAAACCTTTCATTTACAAATGACTACTATTTCTATGGCAACTAAAACCTTTCATTTGCCAAATGATTACCAACACTATGGAAACAAACCTTACAACTTCAGTTTTAGTACAATTTAGTACAACTCACGCACAAATTCTCTCAATTCCACTTTGTTTCTTTCGTTAAAAATGAAACACAAAAATCATAGTTCAGCGGATCGAACTGCTGCCAACCTCATCAATACAGAAAACGTGTGAAACGAAGAAAAGAAGAAAGGAACTTTACACGAGAGTTGGTAGAAAGACTGGATCTGAAATTTGGAGTTAGTTTCTGGTTATTATTACTGTAATTCATTATAAAACAACATTTTATTTATTTAGTAACTATTATTGTGTTAATTTAACCCGGTTAGCTATTAATATTTGTCAAACGACAAGGACAACAAATCTTGAAAGTTCGCGAAAATGGCGTCGACAGATTCTCATATTAAAAATCGACTGCAAGTGTTTAAAAATAAAGGGAAAGATCAAGATGTAAGTAAAATATATAAAATGTGAGAGTGCTAATTTATTTCTTCCTGTGGTGTATACTTTTCCGAGTGTAGCTGGTGATTTAGCTCGGCGAAATTCTTTGGAAATATGCCCCTTGACGTTTCATACTTTTTGTATCACTTTGACTAATTAATTTTTTCTTGAAGGAAATGAGAAGACGACGAAATGAAGTCACAGTGGAATTAAGGAAAAATAAAAGAGAAGAGACTATACTAAAACGACGAAATGTACCAAATATTGATTCGACAGACGAGGATGATCTACTTTGCAATATTAACTTGAAGAAGTTGGTCGAGGCTGCTGGGAACGCATCAGACCCGGACAAACAGCTGGCCGCAGTGCAAGCCGCCAGGAAGCTTTTATCATCTGACAGAAATCCGCCAATAAATGACTTAATAAATAGTGACATCCTTCCAATATTAGTACAATGTTTAGAAAGGCACGATCACACAATGTTACAGTTCGAAGCAGCTTGGGCCCTAACTAATATTGCATCCGGTACTTCTGAGCAGACGAATCAGGTATGGTCTTTTTTTTTTATCCCACGATAGAATACCTCCATATCTCGAACAAAAATGTTGCGCTTTTAGGTTGTCCGAGCCGGTGCCGTCCCACTTTTCCTGCAATTGCTATCATCCCCCGCCCAAAATGTTTGTGAGCAGGCAGTCTGGGCTTTGGGTAATATAATCGGTGATGGTCCTCACCTGAGAGACTACGTTATAAGGCACGGCGTGGTTCAGCCACTTCTCTCGTTTATCAAACCAGATATACCCATAACATTTTTGAGGAATGTTACTTGGGTCATTGTAAATTTGTGCCGCAACAAGGAACCTCCACCACCAGCAGACACTATCCAGGAAATTCTGCCAGCACTCAATATCCTCATACATCACACAGACGCAAATATTTTGGTAGACACTGTGTGGGCAATCAGCTACTTAACAGATGGAGGAAATGACCAGATACAAATGGTAATCGACAGCGGCATTGTGCCAAAATTGATACCACTTTTGGGACATGTTGAGGTCAAAGTTCAGACTGCTGCTCTGAGGGCTGTGGGAAATATTGTGACAGGATCTGACGAACAAACACAAGTCGTTTTAAATTACAACGCGCTCGCCTATTTCCCGTCTCTACTTTCACATCCCAAAGAAAAGATTCGCAAGGAAGCTGTTTGGTTCTTATCAAATATCACAGCCGGGAATCAGTTCCAGGTTCAATCTGTTATTAACGCCGGTCTTTTACCAAAAATTATTGAGAATCTGAGTAAAGGGGAGTTCCAAACACAGAAAGAAGCCGCGTGGGCTATTAGTAATTTGACTATTAGTGGAAATAGGGAACAAGTCTCTGAGCTTATTAAGGAGGGAGCCGTTCCACCATTCTGTGATCTGCTTACTTGCAAGGACACACAAGTTATTAATGTAAGTAGTGATGGGTGATTTTGATTGCAAATGAAAATATTAAATGTGCCTAATACCGCAGGTTGTACTGGACGGCATAAATAATATGCTCAAAATGGCCGGTCCCTATGCAGAACAAATCGCTAGCATTATCGAAGAGTGCGATGGTCTGGCGAAAATAGAAAAACTCCAAAATCATGAGAACGTTGACATATACAAGTTGGCCTATGAAATCATTGAGCACTTCTTCTCCGAAGAGGTAAACCCTGTTTGGGTCGTCAAATTATTATTCTTGGACATTTAGTAACGTTGTCTGCAATTTCAGATCGATGACGCCAACTTAGCACCAGTCACAAACGAAAGTGAATTTCAATTTAATCCTAACCCAACTATATCAAACGAAGAATTCAGGTTCTAAGTTAGCAATTCTCTAAAAGCAAGGAAATTACTCTCTGCTTCGCCCAGCAGCAGCAAAGGTATTTTGTTGATTTAACTGTTTTCATACCCAAAAGAAATGCAAAATTTGTAAAAAAAAAAAAGAATCAGAAAACATGTTCAGAACATAAATTTTGTTTAGAATATACAGAAAACGTAAACAAACATTCTTTTAAGATTGATTAACATTAAGAGTAGCCAGATTCAAAGCGATATGGATTTTTTCTATACAATAACTTTTAAGAGAATATAGGTGATGCTTACTAAGATTATATTCTCAATGCAAAGCGAAATAAAATATAAAACTACTAGCTCACGATGTTACTTTTATCTGGGTTTCTTTTATTCTTCCCCTTCTATCTTGCCAGAATGTAATTTTTCATATTTTCAGTTTAAAAGGTACTTTGTATTCTTCCTAAAGGTAAATTCGCCAATGATATTCTGTTTGAATTGTTTCACGCGCGTTATTTAGACATTTACGAGGATGGCGTAAGGATTCAAGCGGAATTGACTCTTAAACTATTCCGTCCAAAAGGAAAATCGAAGGATTTTATTTCAGAATGAGCTGAAATTTCGAATGAATTATCACTTTGTCAATAATTTTTTAATAATTATAATGTTTATTCTAATTGGAGCAATTTGATTTTCATCCTTATCTAAAATAATACTCCCTATTACTAATCTCCCGCCTAATAAAGAAAGCCACTTAGGCCAAATTCCATTCTTAGATTCCGACTTTAGATTAGAAGAATTGAATTTCGTGATGCATCCAAAACCCAAAGCTATCTGGCTCATATCTTTGCTATTGCAAAGTATACGATAATGTCCATGGGATTCCTGCAGCGATGCAAGAAATACTTCACCCCATTTGATTTATCCCTTATCTATAAGAGGGTCATATCAGAGTCAGATTTCAATATAATTCACACATTGGGGCAGAGACAGGGCAATGCAGTAAGCGTTGTACAAAGTTCAAAAGAACGACGAGGCGATTACCTAGATGGTCTACAACACTGACGCAATGTCGCTGGTCTTATGTTCTTTTTATCGCTACTTTAATGCAGGATTGCATATCGAAATGAACCGTTTTCTTTCGGTGAAACGAAATATATTTACTCTGAATCTGTTGTTTTTTTATTTAATTATTTATAGGCCGCATATTTCGGTTCGGTTTGGAGCAGAACAATTTTTCGCATGCAACATAAGAAAATAAGCCCTTGACGTTCATCAGTTCACATAACATATGATTAGTATTGTGCTTTTTGAGGTTAGGAAGCCATTGGCAAAATAAATTTAAAATTAAGTTAAAAAGGTATGATTGAAAAGGTAAGTCACAGCGAAAATAGCTTTTAAAGACGCTACATGGGAGGCAAAATTGGTCACCCATCATGATCTTTATAATCAGTTTGTTTATAATCTTAAGGTAAAATACATAACAGATAGAAATAACCGTTATAAGATAAAGATGAATTTTAAAGTTAGGGGCGAGCTTTTCTGGGGATGCTCGTCACAATGTTGGTTGCTTTTTCTTCTGTTTATGCGACGAATGACGCAGTACAGTACTATTTATTATGCTAAAAAATCAAATGGAAATTATCGTCGGCTTAAGTTGTAATTGTAAGGTTTAGGTTGGAGGCATTAGGCATTGAAGTTGTAGTGTTTAGAAGAAATATCAAAAATTCATTAAATTAATTGTACTTTGTTTTCTGATCGGCCAATTTTCCGAAAGTCCGGCCAAGAATTACCACCACTAACAAATCCACGATCCTCTGCGCTTCGACATTGTTAATAAATTTGCTCCGAATAGAAGATTTCCAAAAAATTGTAGGAAAGAGCAATGTGTGACGCTCTTGTTTTTTCAAATGCCTCTATTATATTTCTTCTACTTTATCAGGAATACAACATAAATATTCAGGAGCAGAAGAAATCTGTTTTTACGGGGTAAATAAGAATACACATGAGTGAATATTCCTATTTCCGAGCTTTAAACATCTTTTCTGTTTGTAAACAAAAATCCTAACCTTAAATAAGTCTTTGACAGAACAGACAAAGTACAGAAGAGCCAACAAGGTTAGGAGTTTTAAATTGTTTTGTTTAAAATAAACGTATTGTGCAAGACATTCTTTTATTGCTAGCACTGTGGCAAGTTCTGAAATATATCAAAAGAAGATGCCTCGAGGTGCGCTAATGCATCCCAGGAATGTATTTCGAGTTCCTCCGGATTATACACGTCTCGCAGTTAAATATCCCAATTTCAGGAGGCTCTGCAAACTTGTAAGGTTTTTACTTTATTCAGAAAATTCAATTTAATTATTATAGTTTTTAGGAATTAAGTGGAATAGTATCTCTCGACTTAAGAAAAGAAGAAGCGCTTGAGCAACTAACAAAAGTTCTTTTGGAGGAATATTTTGGATTGAAGTTAACATTGCCTCCTAAAACTTTAATACCTACTGTTCCACTTCGAGTTAATTATATCTTGTGGTTAGAAGATATTCTCAATGAATTCAAAATAGAAAATATCAATGGAATTGATATTGGTAAGTACATGTTTTGTCTAATTACGCTCGCTTCCGTTGGTCACAACACATATGATAACTCCCTGTTAGCACTTTTGATTTTAATATAATTCACAACTCATATCCTTCTCAATTTAAAGAGCTTCCGAAAAATAAGGGAAGAATCCTTTGGTTTAAATATCAAAGATACAAGCCTAATCAATTGTTATTACTTTCATAAATTCGGTACTTTTCAGACGAGTAGGGTAGCGCTAGAGATTATTATTAGGTTCTACCATATGAAATGTTGGATTTGTGTTTATTTAATATTTGGACGTTGTTTTTTTCTTCCGTTGGAAATTGTTTGGCATCTTTGGAAAAACTTTTAGTTTAATGGAATATAAATGAAGCGCTCCTTCTATTTTTAAATTAATTTAATATAAAAATCTTAGTTGAAACTGTGCAGTTTAACCTCCAGCCAGCACTTCCTACGGGGAGTGGTGAAATTGAATATTAAGCCGTTCATTTTAAAAATTTTGTAGCCCATAATTGATTTTTAGGCTGTGGAGCTAGTTGTATATATTGCTTGATATCAGCAAAAAAGAATGGATGGCGGATGGTGGGATTAGAATCTAAGGACGAGAATGTCTCCTTCGCGCAGAAAAACGTAAGCGACAATAATCTAAATGATAAAGTAACTATTTTTAAACAAGAGAACAAAGAGGTCATTTTTGAGAATTTGCTAAAATCTGTGAATGATGATAAAATTTTCGACTTTTGTCTTTGCAATCCGCCATTTTTCGATAAAGACAAAACTCAGTGGCATTCAAATAGAACCGCGAATCGTAAGGAGCCTAAAAATGCTCCAACCGGAACGGACGAGGAACTCAGCTGTAAAGGAGGAGAGGTCGTATTCATAAAAAAAATTATTGATGAAAGCTTGATTCATAAAAATCGAATAAGGTAGTTTTTTCACGATTATTTTTGATTCTGTAAAAAAATATTTATTCCAGGTTTTATACAACAATGATTGGTTCAAAGAATAACACCATCGAAGTAATTAATATCATAAAAACGAAAGAAATAAGAAATTTTGCTTGGACCGAATTTTGTCAAGGAAATGTTACTCGATGGGGTGTAGCCTGGTCGTTTGAAAAAGACATGAGCTTGGAAAAAGTTCCTTGTATAAAGAAGAGCTCAACAACAGTCTGAGTATTTACAAGCTGAGATGTACTGGTGTTATGAAATAAAAGTTATTTTTTCGAAAATATTATACATCTTACTCCGTATATAACTTATACTAACACAAGCTGAAAACTATTAAGTGTAGGTTAACATATAATAGAAGACCGGAACTTCTTCAATGATCTGGAGGAATGACACTCAAATCGTACAAAGTTAAGACTGTATCAAGGACGATAGAGTACTTTTTACTGTAGTTCGTTAACCTAATACTTGACAAGGTTAGTCACATTATACTATGCATGAAACTTATAAACAAATTAAATTTTTCTTTATATGCTGCTAAGTTTATTATGTAAGCAACCGTTCTCAAGCAGTTGTGCTGAGTGCCCGTATGCCTGGATTTTTACTTATTTCTCCAGAAGTCCCACAAGGCTGTTTCCTTGGGCCCTTATTATTTTCCATATTTCGTCACCTGAGTTATATCTTATAATTTCTTTATTTTGGGAAAATATAACTAAATTTAATACCTTTTGCTTGGTCAGTGGCTAGCCTTAATATTAGTAATTTTCCTAAGGATATTTCGGTACGTTAATTGTTTGAGTACCAAACGGCGCGATCGCTCTTCTATTCACTGTTAAGAAGTGCCAACGAATTCTCCTTATCGGGAATAGACACTGCAACGAGTCTTACATCTTGTAGTTGTAAATCGCGTCATTATCTGACAAGAACTACCATCAAATATGCAGAAAAATGGAACAAAATACAAGAGTTTGGCCTTTTCGGGTGGATTTTTGCAAACAGCCGTGGCATTCAAACGGTGAATTAATAAATCAATGCAATACGTGATCGATATATAGTTTTGAGCACAATCGAACTACGTACTTTTAGCAATGGGTGCAGACATGAGGACTTTAATTAAAACAACTTACTGTATTATATATTTCCTTTATTTATCACTAAATTTTTGGCATATTATTGAAATAGTTTTATGGAATAAAAATATATAAACAATCTCCTTTCCGCAGAACTTATAGGCATGTACAGTATTTCTTTCAACCAGAGGAAACCTAAACTACATACATCTGACAGAATTACTTAAGTGCTTTTATTCTATTTATGCATTTTGCAATACGTTTAAGTTCGAGGAGTACGATATAATATCCATTTCAGTGTATATATTTTCCCTCGGAACCTTTATTTTATTTTATTTCTTTTTTGTTTTACAATTTCTAGATCTAGTGGCTTCTTTTTTTTTTAAAGATATTCAAACTTTGTGCAAAAATGGCTTCTAAAATACTCAGATCAATGTTGTTTATAAAATTTTCACTGCAAAGTATTGTGGTTTCGAATGTATCCTATCATCACAACATATGTTTATGAAAAATTAAGGCTTCTTATCTTATTTCATAGGGTTGCTTTAAAAAATTCACATTAGGACAAGTTTTGACTTTTTGCTAAGTAAATACGTTTTCAGCTAAAAGAATTCAAAAAGAAAGCTCCATTTACGTGTATAACTTTGTGTATAACTTTGTCAAACGACACTTTTTTTAAGCTCGGAATCTAATAATGTATAAATGGCTTATTTTAAAAAGATATTTACCCCGAACGTGTATTTAAAAGCAAGAAATATTGATCAGTGTAAATTTTGGAATTATGCAGGCATGTGATTGTGTGTGTGTGTATTATGCGTGTGGTTAGTATACTTTCTTTTATCGGGATAAATTTAAAAATTTCAATTTTCTTCTTACAGTAATTAGTTAACTATTTAAGAATTCATAAAATGCATAAAATTTGCAAAAACCCGAATAATATTTAGAATTTAAAGGAATTAAAAAGTATTCCTAATATTTTCGAGGCATGGCTTTTGGATATTATTTTCGATTTTCATTAAAATAGAGATCTTGCAGGAACACTTGGGAGAACTATTGATTAATTTTAACTGTTAAAATGTTCCATTCACCATTTTGGGAACCCTTCAGAAGGCACATAATACACCTTCGATAAAGTTAACAAGATGATTAATGAAATGTTGTTATCTTTCGAATGACACTGGAAAATAAAAATTACTTTAAAAAAGCTATGCATTTTCTAAAAATGGACAAGCATTTTGCAAATATTTGTGAAAATCCTGAAAAGAATCGCGATGTTTTTTGAAGCAGCCCTTCTTTGAAATATATACTGATTTTTCTGAATCCTACCGGAAAGGCAGCCTAAAGGAAAAAACAATTTTTTAACTTCTCATAAAAGTTTAGAACTTTTCTACGTAAGAATGAACTAAATAATAATACAATATTACTATACAAATGACTCTCTCGATCTCGATCTAAACTAACAAAGTTAAAGTGAAGCAGTAAGGCATTACCTTTAAATTTCTTCAAGATAAATTTGTAACCTACTGGTAAATATGCAAATAGCGCAGGTATTTCAAAGGAACCTACAATTTTTATTTGGTTTTACGGCAACAAGTGGAAGTAATTTATGTTGTTACTCAAATGCCTATTTTAACACATAACGTGTTTTGTTTGGCTGAGACTTGCAGTCAAAGAAAAATAAATGTAGTAGTGGAATGTTCTTCGAAGTTTGGTTGGCAATATATTGATAGCTAAATTGTGGATTGTGCACTGAAAGAATAATAAAGCAATTGAAATCTTTGGCGTGTTCAACCGTAAAAGGATTACAGCTTTAAAATTGTAATTCTTAAATAGAAAGGAGTTTGTTAATCTGGAATTACTTTTGCCAAAATTTCACCCATTCGTCCCAGTATACTGGGCTTAGTATTACTGTGATTTTCACAGCCATTGAGACATATAAATCTGGTTAGAGACATCTGATGGCACAAATTTTAGCTAAAGCCTATATTCTTCCTTTCGCTCTCAAGTTTCAATTGTAGGAAATGCGAACGAATAAAATATTTGGAAATAATCATTTACTTTACAACTTTTACACTTTTTAACCTCAAAGCTTGCTAACGCACTGCTAGAATTTTTTCTCCACCCTTATAAAAAATAAAATCAAAAAAGGTCGGAAATTTAAAACACATACTTAACGTCCGCACTAGACGAGTCTGCTCAAATACGCTCACAACCTTATTAAGGGCGGTGGGCGGCTATTAATTAATGAAATATGTACTGAATTGGGTATCTGCCTTGTTAGTGTCCCAAGTCTGCGTAATACTGAATAAAACGCTGAGATCTATTACAGTCGTCGTAACTCAAGCCAGATTGGCGCAAATGCATTGAACGTTGGTAGACCATTCTCTGATATCGCCAATATAAACCGTTGCGACTATTATTTGTTCAGGCCCCTTAAGATTGCCTTAGGAAGGCAATGGTTTTGAAAATAATAATCAAGTAGTAGCAAATGGTTTTAGGACCATCCCAGAATGCAATACAATTTGTTATTACTTACTGGGTGATGTACGTTAATCGACAGTAAATAAAACGGAGGCAACCTGATGTTGCGAACCCAAACGAAAAGTTCAATCACCAGTTCTGTGTTTTGTATTGAGTTGAATTATATGGCATACATCGGCTTCTCTTTTCGATACAGATATGCCAAATTAAATTAAAATACGAGTTTCGAAAGCTCACAGTAGTTTCCTACTGTACTATAAGAGTATATTTCTAAGAACAAGTTTTAATCTTCAATCCTCCCATTTAATCTCTCCATTTCTTTGTGATAATATTACATTATTGAAAACAATGGAAGAAAACACACCAGAAATTTGTAAACCAAAGCTTTAAAAATTTGCTTCAAAACCTCCTCTGGGAGGGTTAATGAATTGAATGAAATCATTTTTTTAAAATATGGTTTGGTATGAAAGCGTAATAAAAGAAAGCTTTCACATAATTGCCGATAAAAGTACTTGAGTAGCATTCGAATTTCGTGGAGTAAATTTCATGATACGGTCACAACATAACATAAAATATCTTCTACGAAACTCATTATTAATTATATTACACTATACATGTCAATATAGCTTTAATCTCCTTGTTCGTGGCATATAGAAACGAAAAAGTTCCCACTATGCTTAATTTTAGAAGAAGAATAACAGTTATAACAATCCATAACTTATCATTTCATTAATTTACTGCTTCCAGAAATAGTTGAACACCGTACAACCAATCCACTTTAAAGATGATACCATACTCGTGCTTACTGAAATTTGGAATTTTATTTCACTAAATGATTAAAGCAGTCTTCTCATAAAAACATTCGAGAGTTTCAAAATCGCTGAATAATAGAAGAAGGTCTTAACATATTTGAGGTCGTGCTTTACTTGCTGTGCTAATTACATAAAAACACAACTAGTGAGAAGCTCCTAAATGTCAGTAGGTACCTCACTGGATCTAAATAATAATTTTTAACTCTAAAAGTTTCCAATAGCAATATTGCTCAAGTACTATTTAACAACTAAGCCTTACTACGAATTTTTACCAACATGTTGCAAATAATAAAGTGTAGCTGTGCCGGTAACAACGTGTTCGCTTCGTAACACCCTCCCTTAATTGGCCCGAGTAGTTTTACGAGTTTTGTGTCCTCGAAAGGATGCTTGAATTTTAGTGGCCGCCTTATTAAGTTCTGGATCTGTTAAATCGATGTCCAACTCTTCAGCAACTTTTTTAGTTATTTCATCTATATCGACCTGATCTTTAGATTCCGTAACGAGTTTCCGTTGTAAATGTCCACGGAATGTGGCTTGAATTTTGACCGCTGCTTCACATAATTCTGGAAAAAATAATCTCGAAATAATTTCCAAATAAATCATTTATGTGACAAGATATACTACCTTTGTCATTTGGATCGAAGATATCTTCTAAATCAATTTTTGCTTCGGTGTCTTCGGCCTTAGCGAGGGGAGCTTCATCCTCCTGCTTTGATGTGGGCTTCTCGGAATTTTCGCCTTTCTTCATTTCTGCACGAACTTTGTGTCCACGGAAAGCTGCTTGGATCTTAACTGCTGCCTTTTCTGTAAATTTATGAGAAAACGTTAAAAAAAACCACTTTAATTACGTGATGTGAAAACAAAAGTCAAATTTCCTTCTTCAGCCACGTTTATATTTCCGAAAATGATGATGATAAAGGCTGTAGATTTTCCCTAAACACCTGAAAAGCGACGGAATTTTCTCAAACTTATCACAGAAGTCCAAAATTGGATTTATAAAACTGAAAGTAAAGCGTATATACATTTGCCTTTTCTGTATAAAAAACATTCCCACTCTGAATGAGGGGTAGTATTGAAGACGTGGTGAAATTGATTATACTTGATGGACTTCACAAGCGACCAAAAGTCTTTGCAGACTCATCATTTTTTTCCTTATGTTCTGGTCGAATTGGAAACATATTAATTTCCCAACCATTGGGAAATTAATATGTAGATAAACAAAAATTTAACAGACCCACTATGGCGTCGATATATGTGATACTATGCATAATTTTTAAAGGGGTTGATTATTTCAGAAAATGTTAGCTATTGGAAAAAAGCAACTATGTGACGTTTTGACCATGATTTATTCATGCTTTGGTACACCTCAGAATTTTTATTTTAAAGATTTTTTAACGCTATATTTTGGGTATATTATGCACAGAAAAAGTACGCCAAAAAATAATTACATATTTTTTGATGAATGGCTTCATCTGGAGCAAAAAGGAAAAAATGTCTCTCTACAATGCGACCTACTCTGAACGAAAAAAAATCATTTTTGGCACAGTGGTAGCACAATTAAGTTAGATTTTCAAAAAATAAAACTGTACACAAATCCTTTAATATTGGGTCCTCGGATGCAAAATTAGATCACATTGTAGCTATGTGATAGCTTTAATTACCCCTTTCAGACAGTTATCAGTAGTGGTTTTTGAGATATCATGTACGTCAGATTAAAAAACACAGTTTTCAGAAAAAAAGAAGTTTTCTAATTTTTTTTGCTCTACACGTTTATTATACTTTTTGGAAATACAATTACGTCGTGTAACCGTAACCGGGCGTGCGCACGTAAGAACGGAGGCTTCTCTCGACCAGAGAAAGTGTTATTGATAAAAATAAAATTCTAGATTACATATATATAATTCTTTTTAATTTTATACTGAAAGTATACAAATTTGCCTTGGTTGGGTGTATAGTGGTCTCCCCCCTTAATCCTTGCAATTACCATTTACGCAACATCTTTAGACCTACCAAGAATTTCTCATTTTTGGAGGAGTTCTGCTATAATTGCAGAACTGTACTGTTTCGAAGATGCACATATTCAAAAACCCTTGCAGTTTGAACTTCTACCCCTAAATTTTGGACACATTTCACACATTTTATTTATATGTATTCACATAAAATTACTTACGTGCAAGAACTTTTGTTCGCATTGCAAAAATTAATTTCAGCATCAATAAGGTCAAATTTGTGTAATCTATTTTTGCAGTAAAGAATTGTACTATTGATACAAGTTAATAAAACATAGTGTATATTTATTCATATATATGCACGCCATAAAATTATAACGGTGGATTTGAAACGCTTCGTTCTATAATAGAAGAATAAATTATAGTAAGGAAAATGACTAATGCGTATTTTATGGTATTATTGACTTGAACTTTTTTGCAATTTAATACATAGGTTAAAATATATGCACTAAAGGGCAGGTAATTCTCCGTTCAAAAACAAAATCAAGGAAATATTTTTCTTTAATAAAAATTGTTAGCCTTTATTTCCCCTTTTTTGCTGAATGAATTTAAAGATGGAAATACTTTATTCGTTTCTGTTGTATTCCATTTAAATACTCGAATCTAATTGAGATTGTTTAAATGTCTGCCTGATTATCTAAAATCACATATTTCTCACAGTATTTTTTTCTTTACTCTACTTTACCACTTAAGGAAAGAAAAAACCCGCTTATCCCATTAGAGTTGTACTTACAGGAAATATTCACAAAGAAACAATAACTGTGCGACACTTTATGTACTTATATAATCCGTTGATGGAATGTTTTAATTAACCTGCAGTCTACTCAAAAGTTAAAAATGTTAACAGTCACTTCACACTGGTCGAGAAGAACTACACGATTCCGTTCCGAGGAATTCATGCATTTCCTACATTCAGGTCAAGACGTCACTACAAAAGTTGCGGTCGATTGGCACAAAGATATTTTTAACGATAAGAAATTTATGGCAAGTATTCCGACCTTTTCCTTTTCTGTCAGCAGTTATAGGAAATAAAAACAAATACGAGGAACGTAAGTCATCGCTAAAAATGTTTTTTTTTTTATATATCGGTGACTCCGTGAGAAAAATATCAGAAATTTCCGATTCACTGTATTCAGTCATTGATTTTCATTTATGCGAGATAAAAATACATTTTTGCCAAGGAGAGAACAATTTTATCTTCGATTTCCGAAATTTGTTGAAATTGATTATTTTAAAAACATAGCAAGTCCAAAATCACTGGACCATTCTTATCTGCACGCTGTGAAAACCGCACTTGAATAACAAATCAAATTTGTTTTGTTTACATATAAAATTCTACCCAAAGAAAAGAATTTCATCTCATGTCGGTTATTTTCATGGAAATCGTAAAAAAATGTAAGAGGAAAAAAAAATCGAAAGCTCCAAATGCAATCAAATCAGAACCGTGTCACAGCAGGGCATTGTTGTTATCAATCACTTCCTGTCTGGGGAAAATAAATTACGGAGACACCAATTTATCGCACGAATCTCGTAATTACACCGATTTGATTGGAAAACACAAGGTGCTGATGGCCAAGCCACATAAATATTAATCGAATTTTCGTAAATGAAATTACCGTGTAATTTGAGCGGGTCAGCTCAGAGAAAGGATTCAGACACGAATTGAAAGGAAATATTGATTCCTGGTGATCATCGTTTACCCCTAAAAGCTGTCTTCGGGAAGCTTTGGGATATCTTTTTCACGCATACGCGAGATGTACGACGGGCGTATTCCCTTGTGCCACGACCAGCAATAAAAGAAGGCTTCCCTCTGTATGGGTGGCAGATGAAGTCATCCATGGCTTTTCTTTTATTTTCAATTTATCTTAATTATCCCAGACGTTCGAGTGGAAATTAGAGCAAAGGAAACGAGATGCATACATACCCTCATCTTCCTCCTCCTCCGTCTGAATCGGTCCGTTGCTAGAAGGGTTCTGGTCACCTTTGATGAGGTCTTTTGGCGCCTTTA
The DNA here is from genome assembly GCA_006980735.1 of Dasypogon diadema. Lineage (NCBI taxonomy): Eukaryota > Metazoa > Arthropoda > Insecta > Diptera > Asilidae > Dasypogon > Dasypogon diadema. Next base: position 121,386 of record QYTT01095497.1, read on the forward strand.
AATTTTGCACGTCATTATCCTTAGAACTTTTTTCGTTACATTTTTCTGCACTATTTAGCTTATTGAGGTTGTAGAAGAAGGCACGGGCGGTCCATCCGCACTCTGTTTTGTATCGCTTCCCTGGGTGGCGTCGTCCCCCTCATTGTTAACATTCAATGTCGACTGAGGTTGCTCCTGACTCGTGTTGCATCCCATTTTATTAGAAAAGTATTCCAAACTGCGAGTTTATCTTAAAACTTAACTAACCGCCTTAGATGGCTTCAGGCATAGTTAAAAACGCTAATTAGACTACTATCACATGAGCTGGACACCAATCCGCTCCGATTTTCACTTCGTTTTCCAGAGGACGAGAATTTTCTTTAAAAAAACAAACGCATCAACACACTTTTCACTGCTCTATCAACAGACTCCCAGTTTGTTTAATCAATTGGGGGCAGCACGTGCGCTATTGCTTGGGTTTCCAAAGAGTTTCTATAAAACTTAGTAAAAACCGAATGAAATTCCGAGGATGAAACACTTTTTCCAACTAATTCTAATAAAATCGACGAGGACACTGTTGAATCCCCACTCCCAGTCCAGTACGTACAACAAATTAATACATTTCCTCCCGATTATCTGATGCGATCTAACGTAAAATAAAATTATCTTTGGGAAATAAATATTCGGCCAGGAACACACCCGGCAAGCTTTTGGCTGCCCGTCGTTTCTGTGTGTTGGTGTTAAGAAGGAGCAGTTTACAGTTTACGCTTTACGCGCGGCGGGCGGCGGTGTGTCCATGAAGGAGGGCTTCAGACAGATTAACTTCCTGACGTAATGCATAAAAAGTCCAACAAAATTTTTCGATTTGTTCGACTGCTGGCAACGAAAGTTATCAATTACTTTATTGCTTTTCCAGTGGACATACCCCTGTCCAAGTAAATATCATTTTCGAAAGACAAAAGCTACCTCAAGGCAAGCTGCGGCTATCAAGGCTAAACTGTTGCAAGTACAAAAGCACGGAAAAGATATAAAAACGATAACTAAAGGGCTAATACGGAAAATTATAGTAATTCACATATAAAAGGCATGTTTTTTTCTTCCATAACAATCCTTAATTTAAAAGGAATAGAAAAGCTTTTTAAATTCTTCAAAAAGGCAATCCCACATACAATTTGAGAGCATTTTATCAACACAAGGTTCCATCAGATAAAATGCAAAATTATAAAGAAAAATTGTAATATTATATTGCTCAATTTCAAGGGACTATAAACAATGAATTTTGAAACTGAATTGGGCATATGGAGTCTGAAATGAAGAAGGATTTGAAAATTTTTAAACCTTATAAATTCTGCAAATGTAACCAAAGTTCAAGCCATGCCTTATGATGGTAAAGAGCATAGCCTAGATCCTAGATTGGAAAAGAAAGGAATGGAGAGGAAATACATAGATTGCACTGAAGGTTTCCTAATAAACACTACTTGATGAACAAGACAAAATTGTATATATTTATTAATTGTAAATATTTTGAAATCTCTCACAACCTTTAACCTCTAACTAAGCTCTCTTTCATTTGCATTATTCAGGGTATTATTTCTATCTCTGTTTTAAGCAGTTCAGTGGTGTTAGTGTGGAAAGAAAGAAAATTCTCGTTCAATAGTTTTTTTTACAATTTTAACCAACCAAAATAAGAGAGAGAAAAAGTAGATATGGGATCAATCCTAGTAGATAGACAATCTTGTAAGTCTTGATTTGATTTTCAAAATGTTCGAAAAATTTCATATAACACGCCCATGAAATCGCATAATTCTTCTTCATGATAATACTCCACCCCATGCAGCCCAACAACCGAATGCATTTTTTGGGACTTTCCACGTGGAACTTTTAATTCATCCACCATGCAGTCTAGTCTAGTGTTATGTTATTTTTTGTTCGGGATAGTCAAGGGTTAGATGTGATGGCTGGTATGTAATTCATCCGAAGAGGCCATCGGTACATACCGGAGATACCCTCCGTAAGATGGGCACAATGCTAAAATTGTCATAAATGAGCTTGAGCTCATTTCGTTTGTTTGAACTAGCTGGAACTAGTGAACTGGTTCATATTTGAGTGAACAGCATCAAAACAGATCACTATGGTGGAGAACTTCATATGTGCACAGATCGTACCGCCTATTTTACTAACTACAAATTTCTTATAGCTAAAGCAGTGATAGGCATTATTGAATATTTTCAACTATCGATAAATAGTAACTGACTAGTTACTAGTTACAAGTCATTTCTCTCTGCCCTCTCAAACTCCGGCCCTCGTAAACCTGTTCCGTTGATCATGTGGGATCGTAGCACTACATGAAAACTAAGGCGACAGGAGGGCTGTCTTATCTATCTGCCATGGATTCTGGCACATACGAGAATTGTGAGAAACGAATTTGGAGACTCTCTAGCCAATAAAGCCCCTTTCAGATTTTCTGATTTAAACATACCCCTTATCCCCCTGAACCGCTTGCTCCCCTCCATTAAGCAAGAGTTACTCACCTCATGGCAGAACAAATGGAACAAGTCAACAAAAGGACAGACGTTTCCACTTGCTACACCCCCAGGTCAACTCCTTCCCATGGTTCTACAATCTGGGGCTCAGCAGATATCTCATAAATTCTATCACGAGGCTGCTGAGGTTCGGACATGCATGCACTAACGAGCACCTACGTAGGATTGGTATGGTATCTTGTTTTTGCGGAGTTGTTATTGTCGATGTAGATCACAGAATCTTCCACTGCTCGCACCTCAATGAACCTGCCGCCCGCGACGAATTCAAACGATAGCTAAAGAGAGAAATATCTGAAAGGAGAAACGTTCGAGCATGATCCTTCCCCCATTCACATGTAAGTAATAGTCTTAAGCCACAGCTTTATGCGAATGTATTCTATTGAATTCCATAATTAACGTTATCCTCGTCTAACTTGTAACGTGCTCATAAGCATAATTTTCATTTATCATCAACAAATTATGTGATTCTTGTCGTACTAAAAACTTCTTTTTTCTAATTTCTTTCAGATGTCTTCAACTGATTGGGACTGATGAATCCAGCAGACAAGAAGCCAGGGATAATTTTCTGAAATTAATATTCAAACTTATGAAAATAAAAAGCATTTCAATAAATTCAAATGTTTTATTTCATGGAAGTTTTTCCCTGAATTCTCCTTTAAAAAACGGTTGCGCAAATTTCGAACAAAGATTTTCAATTCTGAAAATTCGTGTAGTGTTACAGGGGCTTTGCTAGTTGCTGCTCCTCAGAAAAAGAAGAAGAAGAAAAGTTTTCTTTGACGCGGAAGAAATTTTAGAATTGTAAGGTTTGAAATAGGAGGCATTTGAGAGGTTTAGGCAGGTTGTCTTTGCGTGCGTGAAGAAATGTTACAATTGTCAGGTTTAAATAGGAGGCATTGTCATTGACAGGTTTAAATAGGAGGCATTGTAAATGACAGGTTTAAAGAGGAGGCACAATAAGTGACAGGTTTAGATGGGTAAGTAAATGACAGGTTTAGTTTTGTAAGTAAATGACAGGTTTTTTATTTGCCTGCTACCGATCATGTTCCCCGGGTGTTTTTCGAGATTTTGGGTTTTTAGCCAAATTGTGCAAAAACACCCGGGGATCATAATCGACAGTAGGCAAATTTTCTGGTTGTTTTTGCGACTGACAGCGCCTAATAAAATGCGTTTTTGCGAGAGAAGAAAAACGATCAGAATTCATAGAAAACGAGAGGATTTAATCAAAACAGAAAAATGCAATTTTTTAAGATTATTTATTCAAAAGATGTACAGATTAGTGGCTTAAATTTAAATTAAATACACTGTATACAAACACTCTTAGATTTAAATGGCAAAATGCGGAATTACTCGGCGTTTAAAGCCTAAAATGGTACAAATTTTTCCAAGCAATTCACGTTCACTTTACATAGGAGTGAGATTGGGTTGATTTTTTTATAGCAAAAGTCCTTATAAACGGTTGGCTCTTCGAGTCCGTTTTTCCTGCTGGATTATCTCCCGTCAAGGAGCCTTTATCCTTTCAACGTCCCACCCACAGGAAGGAAATCTGTAACAAGAAAAAATTCGATTAACCCGAAGCACAAAACAAGGGAAAAAATTTAAAAACACTCAGAAAATTCCCCAATTAGTTTAAACGGCTTCAACAAACATTTGAGTTTTCTTACATGGTCAGCTCTTCGGATCCGTTTTTTCTGCTGGACTGTCTCCCGTCAAGGCTCCTTTATCGTTTCACGTCCTTCGCATGCTGCTCCCACCCACAGGAAGGAAATCTGAAACAAGAAAAAATTCGACTAACCCGAAGCAGAAAACAAGAGAAAGTATCTGAAAACACTCAGTTTAAACTGCTTTAACAACTATTTGAGTTTTCTTACACTTTTTTTATGGTCTCGGCAGGCTCCGAACTTCCCGCATCGGCGACTCTAGACAGCCATCCCCGATTTAATGGCTAAGCGTTGCCACTAAACGCCAGGGTTTATTTTCTTACATTCATGCTGCTGCAATCACAAGCTTCTCCAAAATACGCCTTTTTCTCTTTGGGCGAAGGAATGCTTCTTCCGAGATGCTTTCTTTTGCCAGCCTCTGACGTGGAAATACTTTCCTACAAAGAATTGGGCAATTATCCAAAAAAATTTCTTGAATACAATTAAAATAATACTCAGCGGTATATTTCTCCTCATCAAATTGGATTACCGTCGCATGAGGCATGTGAAAATTGCTAACAAAACAACTTTCAACTTGCTAGACACTCTTCTCCAATATGGCGTCCCCTTTGTTTTAAAACTGATCCAAAGATTTGCGATTTGCCTGAGTGAGACAGAGATAGTTTCCTTTCCAAAGGCGATCAAAGACTAACTGCTATTTTAAGATTCGTTGAAGGCGGATTTTCTGACTTACTTCTAAGCTTCCAGTAAAACGCAATGAAATTTTTCTGCATGTCTTATCGAAAGTTAGTAAAACACGTTCTTTTCTTAAAAATAATTGGGATTTTAATAAATTTCAAATTATTAATCAACAATAACGTCCGAATTAGATGGTTTTTCCAATAAATACAAAACTGCGATTGTAGAAAGCGCACTAATGAGAAAGATCACATCGAACCATCGGTGGTAGAAATTAAAATGCAGACTCCCCAAAACTTCTGTTATGATGACTCTATACTCTGCAGGCATATTCATACGCATCAGAAGAACTGAGGAGCAGAAGTACATGCCCATAATTTGAGCCAGCAGCAATACAATTATATTTGACGATTTACTTGAAGAAATTTTATAGAAAAACTGGAATAAATTCAATCAGTTCCAGTTAAATGCGATTCTAATTATACAAACCTTTGTTAACGTAAGCAGTAATCCACGTATTGAAGTGACCACTATGCACCCTACTAGGAAAAATGATATATGCTGATTCCAGAAAGCTAAATCAATATCAAATCCACACCAATGCACTGCTATTTCCAGCGCTCGTGTAACCGGATCTTTTCGGCCCACTCGGTCAAAGATTATATTAACTGTGCACTGAAATAGACAAATTTATCGCGTTCTCTTGAAAATAGTAGATAGGTGCTCACTATCAATATTTTCCACAGACAATAGAGGCTGAAAAAGTATCCAAGAACGTTAAAATATTTCCCTTGAAAAGTCGTTGCCCATCTCTGCCGCTCTTGCATATTTCTCATAGAGTGTATCTCGAGGAATAATTGCCGGGACAATTCTTCCAGTCCCGATATCTCTAAACGTAACTGGCCAATATCTGAAATAGTCGATTAATAGTTTTGGCAATTTTCTCCAAATCTACTGACGGCGCATACTTTCAGCCCCTGAAGGTCTTTGCGATACGGAACTCAAAAGGTTCCAAAATGTTGGCTTTAAATTGTTCTGTTTGCTGCGTTTCATTTCTAGTGCTATCCGCTTTTTCTTGCCAATAATCATGTCCATCGTGAGGATTAGACGACGTTCCAAATTAATTATATCTGCATTGGAGACAGGTCTGCAAGAAAGGTGCTGAAACACAGTTTATGACTTTTGAAAGGCGCTTACTTTATAAAGTATGACATACTTGTGTACGGATAACTAACAGCACCGAAGCCGGACAATAATGCCATCACAGTAACTCCTATTACGCCTATTCGTGATACAGCCTGATTTTTAAAGAAAATTAGCAATATACTCGGTTAGACGGTGGTAAATTACTTGTTCAATAGTAAAAATGCCATGAGATACGCTGAGGAGTGGAAAAGGGTCGCCTATACGCCACAATCCGTATAAGTATAAAAACCACGTCAACACTGTTATGGTCTTAACCCATTTCCCTGGAACTAAAATGGAGTAAATGAATAGCTGCTAAAGAACTCTCAGAGATTTTACCAAAACTTATGTTACTAACGAAGGAATACACAATGTAAAGTGGTATTATAGCAATAACCATTAAGAGGAGTAGAGTCAATCCGAGTCGCCAATGGAAATACCTTGAGGATGACTCGAGGAGGCCTAGAATCTCAAATATGATTAGCTCGAACATCGTAATTGATAAGGCAAATGTTATGGAAAAAATCAACTGAACAGAAATATGCCTGATTTCATAGTTTCGAAAGAGTTGCTTCACAAAAAAGACCCATCCTCCCGCGAAAAAGAGGACCTGTGCGAAAGAAAGTCACAATTAATCTTGATTATTTGTCGGTGTTCATTTCACCTGGGAAGCAAAAACTATGATGCTATCTTCTAAAAAACCCATTATTTGTCTTCTACATGGCTTCTAGTATATTTCCTGAGTCAAGATTTCTAAAATCTATCTTTTGACGTTTTTTAGTTTACGCTGTGCTTGTTCTTTGTCGAATGTGGGTTCTTAGCATTAGTTCGGTTTCGGTGTACTGATAAGAAGGAATTGGAATGTTTGCCCTCATTTCGCAGGGTACAGGATAGAAAATATTTAAAATAGTAAAATAAAGGTTGCTTTAAATGTTTTCTGAATGTTATTTTATATCTCAATCGGTCTTTTGAATAATTTCAAAATTTGTGTTGTTGTGAGTTCGATTGGATTTGTTCCAACAAGTTCGAAAGTGAAGAAGATACTACAAGATTGTGTTGATTTTTTCTGTTTGGTGGAGAAAGAACGGTCAAATATGCCGCGACACAGATCTAGATCAGATTCCAGAGATCGACGGAGATCTAGATCATCTTCAAGGGAAGGACGAAAATCGGTTTCACGCGACCGTAGAAGGTCTAGGTCCCGCTCGCGGGACAGACGCAGATCCAGATCCATTTCCAGGGATAGACGAAGGTCTAGGTCTGTCTCCCGAAGCAGACGAAGGTCTAGGTCTATTTCCCATGATAGACGACGTTCCCGGTCGGTCTCCCGTGACAGGCGAAGTTCAAAATCCACTTCCAGGTCTAAACGACGTTCTAGATCAAGGCGAAGGTCCAGCACATCTTCAGATGACCGCAAATCCAGATCAAGATCAAGGGAGTACAGAAAGAGGAAGTCGAGATCGAGATCGGCATCCCACGCGAAGAAAAGTGACGATAACTCCCCGGTGATGAGAAGCCCTAGTTTCACACGAAAAGCCTCCTCAATTTTTACGTATTTGGAGAAAAAGAAGCCAGTGAAAAAGAGCCCTAGTGGGAGTTCCAGTGACTCGGACTCCTCTCCATCCGCTGCCGAAAAGCGCTCTTTCAATGCTCTGAAAAAAGTATCGGTCGATGTTTTGGAGGGACAGATAAAACAGTCAGTCTTAGATCAAATCGATGAGGACAGTTTTGTGCCGAAGGCGTTTACCAGTAAAAAGAAGATTCCAGACAAGGTCATCATAGACCTGCAGAATGAAACGATCTCAATGCCAGTAGTGAAGGAAGCAACGGAAAGTGAAGAGCTGATTTTCCACCCGAACGTAAGTGCCACTCTGATGACACAGAGAACCCCACTAATCCCCCTCTATAGTTTCTAGGTAACCAGGCCCAGAAAATGGAAAAGTGGACGAAGAAGTTGTTTACTTATAGACAGAAATTCTTTAACGAATAAATTTATTGCTACAAAATTATGACGTCTAGAAAATATCAGAACCAGTTCTCCTAGCGTTCAACCATGCCTCCTCCGGGGTTAGACGCTCTTCCTCCGATGGTTCTTTCGGGCTGCCATCCTCGTTTAACTTGCCTTCCTCAAAATCTTTTACAATTTTCTCCGCGTAAACAGAATTAAAGAGATCCTCACTGGTGAACTCCGACTGGTGAATATCCGGTGATTTGTATGAAACATAGGGCTTCAGTTCGCAACCGGTTAAATCGGGTACTACGAGAAATGGGATCATTTGCGGTATTACCACAAATTTGCCGTTGATTGTGAGTCCTGTGCACCTTACGCCTCTTGTATCTATTGGGATTTCGGGGTCTGGATTAATCGCCTGGGCCTGCTTAAAGGCTCTTGTCCCTCGTTTGTTGTACAATAGAAATTTCCTAAAGTTGCGTTTACCTAACGTTGGTGGACTTGTAGAGATAGATCTGCATGATATAATAATGCCAAAAACACTGGTTTTCATCTTTAGAAGAAAAATATTCCGAATACTTGGTTCTCTCACGTTGGAAATTAATACACAACACACTTTTTCTTCTTACTTCAATGGTTTATCAATGCCACTGAGTTGCATGGTTCTTGTATTGGGTTTGCATTTTCCTCACCACATGAAAACCAAGGTGGCGCTGCTTTCATTAAAATAAATAAAGTTTTGAAGAAGAAGTTTCCTGAGAAGTCAAAATAAAGCGGACTGTGGTGGGTGTTTTTGTGAGAATAATATTTTCTCAATTTCTGTGATAAACTGTAACTTCACAATGGAATTGGAGGATCCTCATAAAGTAAGAAATTTTAAAGGAATAAGCCTAAAGTTACATTCTTACTTTGAAGGTAGACATCGAAGATTTGGTGTTCGGAATATCAGCCCTACAAGTCTCAGCCCTTACACATGCCGCCAAATTGAGTCCCTTGATATCCGAGTGTACGCTCGGACCCAAAAGCACAGCCACAAAGGAAAATCAAGAGAATACCCCCGGAATTACTAAGAAGACGGAACACACACCAAATGGTAAAGTTGACGCGAAAGATTCTAAGAAGACGGACGAAGTGCAGTGCAGTGCTGGTCGGAAGGTATTCCCTTTAAAATACTTCTGGGCAGGTCTCTGAAATGTTTTAAAGGCCCTAGATTTCAACATCTTCAATAGCAATGCGCTCCTGCGTGGTTTGGAAAAGCAACGAAGGGATGAAGTCAAACGTGATTTGTCCCGGCGAAGGGAGGTAGTGAGAGCCGAGGAGCAAAAGCGTATGCTGGTGTTTGAAAGATCCACTCAGGAGCAGGAAAAATGGCTTGCCGAGAAGGTGGAAGTGGACAAACAAATAGTGGAAGAGGTCGAGGACTTCGGGAAAGCCGCCTCCGAAGAAAGTCGGAAGTATTTCGATAATTTACGACGGGAGGAAGAGAAGAAGCTCAGGCGGATATCTTTCGAGGTGATAACCTTCTACCAAAAGAGTTTTAAGGGAGTTTACGAGAAAATAGCCAAACTCCTGCCCACCATAGACAGGAAGAAATTCACGAAAATGGAGGAATACAACAAGTTGCTAAAGGTGCTGGTGGTTAATTTCGAAAATCTGAAGCAAAAAGTACGAAGTGAGAGCATAGGCTTGGCGGAGGTGAAATTCGCTGCCAACCTGCTTACAAATATTGAAATGATTTACGCGAAACTCCGGCAAGAAGCCGAAAAACTCAGTGACGAGGCAAGAATTGCAGAGGAAGAGCAAAAACTGGCCCAGCAAAATAAAGCCGCGGCCGATTCCAGCGCAAATGCTAGGCAAGAGCAGGTCGACCGCCAGGAGTCAGTAACAGTAACAGATGGGGCGGCACCAAAAGTTGTACCCGCTGTCAGAACCTCCGTACTGGCGAGTTTTGTTAGCCCAGATCGCTTGGAGTTCTACAACGACCTCATGGACCTGTACCACCCCAAATTGGATAACTACAACCGAGTGATGGCCGACGAAAGTTTGAAGAAGGTGCGCTCATCATGGCAGAAAGCCATAAACATCCCCATTAACACCATTTCAGCAGTGTCCCCGCAGCATCTGCAGGTAACTGGGCGGGTTTTTAGAGACCAGTTAAGTTCTTAAGCGCTTCACGTATTACAGGACAAATTCGACAAAATTTACAATTTTATTAGCGGCAATGTTGCGAAATCAGCTGACAATCCAGTGAGTCCTGGAGATCACCCGTTAGGTAGAGACTTTTGCTTAGTACTGCTTGCGAAAAAACTAGTGGTAAGCGACTTGCAACAGATCGTCTTCTGCCAGTTATGAAAACCCTCCCTTTTCAGAGTCAGGGAGAGACTACTGTGTCCAGCAACGCTCAGGCGGCCTTCCCAATCGCCGCAATTATAGTCGCCTTGTGGCAAAAGGTCCCAGAATTCGGGAAGCTCTTCTTGGCTTGCACCTACACAGAGTGCCCTTATCTGGTTCCATACTTCATCCCACAATTCAAAAATCAGACTGCCGAGGACTACTGCAGGTTTAACAGCTCACGTGTTCTCCTTTTGAGTTTTTATTCACTGAGCAATATTTCCCTAGAATACTCGGCTATAAAATTGTCGAGGGAGCTCTTGAGAAACAGGACATGTACTTGAAGAGACAGTCGGGAATTGCAAGGCTATACTCAGCCGTGATGATCACACACCCACGACAGAACTTTGGCCCGAATCCGTGTGGCATTGAACACGGATGGAAGTGGTTGTGCAACATCCTGAACTTGGACCCTCTGCCCGATATCTGCGCAACCGTTGTCCTAGAGTTCTTGCAAACTGCCGGGCCGTACATGTGGGACGCCTATGGCAAGCAGTTCAGTAAAATCCTCCTGACCATGCAAAATCAGTACATTGCGAAACTGTCAAAGGTTTGTTTTCATTTGTGCGGCCGTGTCAAGGCGTGGGTGATATTCTTTCTTTTGTAGGTGGACGAGGGAGGTCCCAAAGCGCGATTGGAAGTATTTCTTATGAAAGCTTTACGAGATGGACGAATAGAGCAGCCCTGTGGGGTTCTCGCGAAGAACTTTTGGTGATCCCAAAATTAAAGTTAAGCAGATTTGTTTCAATTTTAGAACAGATTGATTAAAACGTGTAGTCTTTTTAATTGTAAGAATAAAATCCTCCTCAGACTGATGGGACGCTTCACTATTGTCGCACGGTACTTCATGCCAGACACATAAGTATAAGAATTCCTTGGGAAGTTCAATCATTTGAAAACGCTACACAACCAAAAACACTTTTCTTCATTAATTGTATTATCTTTTCTACAGTAATGAAGATTGTAATGTTTCGTCCTCTTTTATCTTTTCTCCCAATCTCAATGTTCATCAATATCCAGGTCATTTAATTCTTCGTCTAATCCGTCGAGGCATTCATCAAGGAATAAGTTTTCGTTAATCGGGGCCGCGTCCAGGCATTTTTCCTCACTTTGAGTTTCGTCTGAGGCGGTTTTTTCCAGTTCTTTTATGCGATCAGGTGCAGCAACTGTTCCCGTTCCATCGACCTAAAAAAAATTGACAAAATTGCCACCCTCCAAACAGATGCTATACTAAAAAAGCCACAGTACCTCCTGGGCGGCTAGAGACAATTCATTCAAATCCAATTCTTTAAATTCTACTATTTCATCTTCGTCATCCGAACGAGCGTAACTATCGAAGGCAGCATCACCCTCTTCCATCGGACCATCGTCTATCAAATTAGGATTGAAACTGAACATTTCTCTGCCGGAAAGACCAAACTGTTTCCCTTGCTTGTAGTCGCTCTTCTTCTTCTCCTCTTCTGCAGCCGCTTTTTCTTTCTTCTCTTGGATTTTCCGCTTTTTCCACGCCAAAAACGATTCCAAAGTCACCTTTGTCTAAAGCGGCAAAATTCTTGTTATCAAGTAAATTCCTCTTACGGCGGCCTCTTACCTGACTCGGACCGAGAGCTGCCCTTTCCTTTTCTATAAGATCTACCAGAGATATTTCGGGCTGTTTGTCTTCCTTCTTTTTGTCCTTCTTCAGGACATAGCCCTGCGGAAGTGCATGTCTATATATGCATTTGTCTCCATTCGGACACTCCCAAAACCAGCCGTACTTAGACTTTTCCACCGCTTCTAGGAAGTACTTACAAATCTGTGGGAAAAGACATCAAACCCTGTTCAGACCTGCTGTTTTACTTCAATTACTATGTCGGTGGTTGGCATCCGTTTTTCCTTGCCGTGCTTCTGGTCCACGACTTCCTTGAGCTTGGCATCATCCCAGTTCTCCATATCATCGTCGGCATCTCGCATATCAACATACATTGAACGTTTCTCTACCTAAAAGAAGACGGCTGATTTCAATCCGCTTTTGTGCCAGCTGCAGAAGTACCTTCTTCTCCACAGATAAGTCGTGGGAAAACTTGCACTTGTCTCCTTTCCCGCATTGCCCTTGCTTGAAAAATGCACACACAACAGACTTAGGATCAGTCCCCTTTTCAACCTTTTGAACTTGCACGGGTTTGAAAAGCTGAGCAAGCTCCTTTTGCTCCTTTAATTTCTTCTCCTTTTCCTCCTTTTTGTTGCCCTGTTGCTGCAGCGGATGATGGCCGCCACTCTTGACTTGTTTCTCAATTTGAGATATGAATTTTTGCTGTTTTGCCCCCTTTTTGTTTTTCAGTCCAAATGTTTTATCCTGCAAAAGGAAAAGATCGCATTTCGCTCTAGCTGCCGTTGATTTGGGACAAGGTAACCTCAATAATTTTCTCCTTTTTCTTTTGCTCAGCCTTTTTACTAGAAGCGGGTGCTTTTTTCGGCGGCATTGTGGGATGTAAAAATGATTCAGAACACAGAAATTATTTAAAAAAATTGAATATTTAACGATATTTCAGAACTCCACACCGTCACTGAAAAAAATTCACGCTCTGTGACATTGCTTTGACGTGACACTCTTATGACAGTTCTTTAGCCAAGTGGTGCAACCAACACTTTCAGATTTACTTGACATCTTTTTTAAAATAGTGGAACTACTAAAATGGTTAATTTGAAACAACTGACATGTAGAATTCTCTGGTGGCGCTGAGAGTGGTGGAATATGGAATTAAACTTCAGAAAAAATATATTGAATGTTCAGTGGAAAGAGGAAATGGAGAAGAAGAAGATAATAATAACTGATAATGTTCTGTTTTCATGGTAATTGTTAAATATAAATTATATGGATTAGTGTAAAGTAACTAGTAAATTATTATTATTAAAATGAGCCTCGTATAATGCGATTTTTTAAATGCAACATTTCTGGTGAAAGTAACTTTTTCTCTTCGCTCAAAGGACAACACTGTGATGCACACAACTCAGCTTAGGCAGAAAGAAATTTTGGAAAAGGAAGCTTTTCTTAAAATGGTAATCCCAAGAAAAAAACCGAGTTGTCGTTATAAAAAATGCATTCGTGGTTATTAGTTGGCTATTCATGGACGGCATTAGAAATTCTATGTTGTGCGACAGAGGTAAATATAATTCTTTAAAAGCTCCACCCATTTCGCAGTAAATTCTCCCTTTCTCTGGAAACAAATATTTCTAAATTTGCAATCTTGTATATATATATCTTGTATATTATATATATTACCAAGCGTGAATGCCTTTTTAAAGTTCAATGAAAATGCAATACGGTTGCGTATATTTACGTTTTCTTGTTTACAACTTCTACTCAATTGTTAATATTCTCGATCACCTCGATTAGATGTTTTTTTTTTTAAATTTGTTTTGCAGAGTTAATTGACATAGGTTAATCGCATAAATGCTTTGTAGTACATTACATTATTATGCTTGAGTACATTGCAGTGTGCAACATCCCAGTGGCAGAATTGCCTCAACCACTGGTACTCATATAAATCACTGTACCCTTTGCTACGATCGATCGCGTGCCTACAGAAAAACAAATCTGCAGAGCTGCGTCTCAACCAACTCGGTTGGTTGTAACCGTGTTACACAAAGATTGCCGGTGTATTTTTTTTAATCGCATACATTACAATACCGATTGAAGACAAATGGGAATACCCTAGAGAGATGGAGAACACATTACAAAAATTATCCCATGTTTTTATACCCAATTAGAATACCAAAATCAATTGAAAACATATTGAATATAAAAATATATTTTTATTGTTTGACTAGATTAGAGATTTAGTGGTTAAATCCCGTTATGCCACGACCGAGTCCTAACCGATTATTATACGGTACGTGCATTTCTTCCAAGTTTTCGGATGAGGAGAGAATTGAGTCAGTGCGTCACCCCCATTTCTTTTTTCATTCATCAGTTTGAAAGGAAACAAGTATGCATGCAATCAGTGTAATCTGTAACCATCATTTTCGATAAGAAAACCAAAAGGACTATGTAAAATACATACAGTTTTGTATTTTAGGAATCAGTCCTGCTTCTAAACAGAGGACGAAGTGCTTTCGCGGGGGCTGTTTGATTAATAGTTTTTTAATGCCCTCCCCTGCACCATTATTAATTTCACTTTCACTCATTATCTGCTGGGAACTAATAATGGTATCCAGTAACAAGATCGCAGATTCAAACGTACGATTATTGCCCCTTCTGGTGAAGAGGACAGAGGTCTACTGCGACAAAATGTTTGTTAGCGCACGAGAATTATTTTGCTTTGAAGTAGGGCTTCCAAACCTGCTCGGGCAATTGGGTATTTGAGAACTTAGAGTATGAGCACTTGGGTATTCATTGCTTCTTATATCAATGAGCACCCAAGTGCACTTCTTTTCTTGATCACGAAAGTTTAAGTCGTTCATTTGTATTTGTATTTGATTACTTGAAAGCTTGTGTACTAGGGTATCCGGGTAACAACAGCCCTACTCTGAAGGATTTTTTTGTTTTAGAAGGATTGCCATTATTAGCACTAGAACTGCCGAGCCAGTCATTTTAACTGGTAACCTCTCTTTCAGCTGCATTATTCAGCGTGTTATTTTTATCTCTATTTTAAGCAGCTCGGTAGTTCTAGCATCAATGATGATGATAATTTATAATAAGTTATTAAAGTTTGGCTGTAGATAGTAAAATTGACGAAGCCTCCTATTTTGAAAGACACAAATAATTGTCCAAACCTCTTTCCAGGCTCTACAAATGTTTTGAGTTTATGCTCGCTTTACTGTAATATTAACTATTAATTTATTTAAAACTTATTTTTACCGACAATTGAACAATACCAACAACAAAGCTAATTTAATTGCCAAATCGCTACTAAGAGACTGATATGAAAAAGGTACATCGGGAAGCGAGAAAACAAGAAAATACGACTGATCTTTTCCACACTCAGCTGAGAACTGCTTGAAATCTATTTGAGTGGTAAGCGGCACGAAGTTTAAATTTGATAAATCCTCTTATCTGACAAACCTTTTTGTTCTACCCAACTTCAAAATGAATATCAAAATCACAATCAAATTAGCAGACACTTCTCATAGCACTCGAATAATTCCCCCTTCACTTTGTGGTATAAGATCCAATGATCAGTTGTTGCCTACAAAAAAAAAACAATTTCACTGAATTTTAACTAGCGTGAGTATTGGCACAAGAGACCTGTTACTCGAATCATTCTTCGAATGATGTAGCGAAAATTTCCCACAAGTCAGTAATAAACATTTTACATGATAATGACAGACCACACAACCAAAAGAGGACAGCAGAAATATTTGACTTTCGTCCTAACCCTTTTCTCCTTTCATCTCGAACAATACAAAATATAAAATATTAAAATTTTTTTGAGTAATCGGTAAAATTTCATATAAGAGACTTCAATAAGAACAAATTTAACATCTCAAAGTTCAATAAAAACGTGTTTAAATACTAAACTAACATGAAATGAAGCAAAATATAACTGTATAAGTTCAAATTTCCTAAGGTAATACTGCTTCGAATAGAAGAAAATATAAGAAATTGTGTAAATTGTATACCGAGAAGAAGAGTTCAAATTAACAAGAAAATCATACCCACTTTTTTGTTTAAATTCTGAAGGTCATTGGATACCTTTGCAACTAATTAATAATTAAGAAAATAAGGCGGTGCAATGCACACATTCTTCATTACCAAAATTAAGCATTGATGTATTTATTCAATTGATCCTCAGTTCGCATTAAAAGAATCGATCAATGGAGACAAAATTTCTCAATATAATTTTTAGACCATTGCTTTTGGTTCAACTAAGAAATGGAATTGCAGAAAAATAATTAACGCTTCAGACAATCCATATTTTTGCGCGACCTTCGTGTGAGCGGATTGTTTGATTTCACATAAATCAACCAAAATATATTCAGCGCTATTTCTCTCCGACAACCCGACAACTTATTGCCAGCAGCGCGGATTTTTGCTTGCCTAAATTTCCTACTTTACTTTATCTATTGAACAAAATTTAGAACAGCTTTTAGTGAAAGTATTACACGAAGTGGCCGCCGGTGCCTATCTCTAGCACACGTAGCCACTAAACCCTGTTTGCTATCGGCCAAACGCCAAACTCTCTTTTTGCATGTCAACTGTGATTGCGAAGTCGAGCAGTTGTATATCGGTGTGTTTTTCGTCTTTTGGTACAGAGAGGCTTAGGCACATGCGACATGGGTACCCCAATTGGTAATGAAAGAGGAGATGATGAAGGCATCAGCCATACAGAAAAAGCCAGAGTAATGAAGACGGACCACACAGAATTAAAAACGACCACCCAGTCGGTGAATGAAAGACCACACACAGCTTCACCAAAAGAAAAAAGAACGACTCTAAAGAGATACACAGGTTGAATGAAATATATCGCGCGTCTATACGAACCTCAGCCCCGACTTATTTATAACGTACTCGCGCATGGATAGTGGCTATAAGCTGGCTGGACGCGGTCAGCCTGATGACATTGTTACGCAAAAATCAACAAAAATTTCACACTCTTAAATCAATTAAGTTACTGAGAGAAGATAGGCCGGCAAGTACGTACTTGCGCTTGTGCCAGGGACTTGCTCTTGCCTCCCAAGAAGGTCATACCGGCGGTGATAAAACGAGGTTCACAGAACCCGGTGGCATCTTGAGTAAGGAGGATCCTCCACTCCACAAGAAGCTCTGCGAATTTATAGGGAAACGAGGAAAATGTACATAACTCGGATAATAAGCGCGTACTCAGCCATAAAGTCTCCAGTCCTCCAGTAAAGTAAACCTGAGCAAACTGAAAAACAATTCTGGGTGTGTGTGCGGCGTGTTGATGGCACCAAAGATCCGCCAAGAAAACTGCTGCGATCAAGACAGTAGCCCGAACCTTGAAGCGAAAGTATTGGCGGTAAACATCAAAGGAGGTTACTTCAAGGTGATGTACAGTGTACCATGACTAAGTAATTCTATCAAGCCGCTTAAATTTTCTGATATTATTTTCGAAATTGTTAACGTCGTTTTTTCTCGTTGCTTACGTAAACTCAGACTTTATTACTGTTGGGATTTGTAGGTATGGAGAATCTGAAAAGGCGGCTACTGTGGAGTTTAACAGCATGCGCAGGTAATTCGTAAAGAGCTAGTTTTCTTCTTTGTAACTAATTAGAATCTGTCCTTAGAAAATTTCAAGGATGAAAGAAAGTAAACTTTTTAAATTTTGCGTGAACGGAGAGAAAAAAATGTCAATATAGATCTCTTAATTGCGATTAATAAAAAAAAGATCTATCACGTAGGTTAAAATTTTCCGGATAAGAAAAGAAGAAAAGTATGTATTTCCCTTTTGAAACAGATTCAGTTAAATAAATCTCCTATTTTTCAATATGGTTTAAATTTCATCAATCATCCATCATCATCACTCATTTTTCAACTTTTGGGACTAGCAATTAAATTAAATATTTTGATCTTGAACAGTAATAAACAGGAAAAACCTACCCATTAATACTCATGGCTACAAGCAAGGAAACTCATCTACTTCTTGAAGTATTAAAAAAGGACCTACTGATGAAGACACCCGTGGTATTGAAATCCGGGAACGAGATTTATTGCTAGAAATAAAAAGTCGAACCTGTACAAAAATATAGAGCTCTACTAGAAAGGGTGAGTTCTTTCAAAGATAGAAAGTAGTATAATTGATGAAATCATGAAGAAGTTACACATAAAGAGCTGCTAAACTTCAACAGCAATCCAGTAA